>WYDI02028558.1:0-16955 GCA_009867235.2 Psittacus erithacus
GTTTTTCATGTGCCTTAGCATGCCTTCCAGGAGAATCTGCTCCAAGATTTTGCCAGGCACACAGGTGAGACTGACTGCCATCTGGCACAAAGCAACCACCCAACAGGGACCTCACAGGACTGAGGTGACCTGTCTGTGAGGAATATGTTCACTTCCTATAATTCAGCGTGAGATCAGAGGCTTCACACCTTCCTCCCTATCACCCTGTGTCCTTGCAGCCTGTGCTGAACAGGGCATGTGTCAAGCCCCTCTGCCCCGCTCTGCCCATGCCCAGGGGCTAGTGCCCCACTGCAGCAGAAGGCAGAGGCACGTCTGTGCTTTGCACTGCATCTCTCAAGCAGACATAACCACACGGGCAATGGCACTAAATCCCCATCTGACATCTCAGCCGTTCTGGATGCCATTAGAAGCAATTTTCTGTCCAGTCGCCTGTTTTAATAGCATGTGCAGTTAAACAGATTCATCCTTTCAGCTTCACTCTGCAGGGCCTTCACTCTCCAGCCACTGCTGCTCCCATTCCAGGGAATTAAAGTGCTCTCTGTGTTTCTCTCTTGCAGGCAGGCACATTGCTCAGAGAGGTAGCTCTTGCCAAGAAGTGCATAATCTAGAAAGCCACCTGCTCGGCTTTCGTTCTTCGAACTCCCTACAATCAATTTTGCCTTTCCCAGGAGAAGGGAAAGAAAGGAAAGGCAACTGTTTTCAGTGCACGAGGAAACAGAGGATTCATGATGTGCTACAAAAGCACAGCCAGTCTCAGGGAAAAGGTTAATTTGCCCCACTGAGAAGGGCTGAGACTTCCAGCTATGTGGGAGCAGCAGAGATACCCTAGGATCCCTGGCGCTGCTTCCAGATTTCATTACACCATCCTTGTGCCTGCTTCAGTCCCCCGAAGTCCATGTTCCCATCAGGTTACAATGTTAGTACCATATGAAACAAGCCACAGTGCTTTGCCCTCCTCGCAGCTCTCCATTTCCTCTCTGTGGCTTGGCTCCTACCAGAAATGCTGCTCTGCTCAGGACAGGGGTGCCTGGCGTTTGCTACAGGGGATTCTCCTGTGGAGTCACACAGTGGCAGGGCCATAGTCCACCACAGGTCCCAGCACCGAAGGCAGTGAGCACAGGGTCAGAGGAGCTGAAATCCACCCTTTCTCCTCATCCTTTGGTTTTTGCAGATGTGGGAGTTCAAACCATTCAGTATCACAAACCTGTTCTTAGTAAACAACAGCAGCATCCTCCCCTCTGTCTGGTAAAGACATAACCTGAATCCCCCCGACCCCACCATCATCGTTCTTGGATTTTATTATTCAAGAATGCAACAATTACCAAAGAAAGACATCACTTCACTTGGCCTTGTACAAGTGTACACCTTGTGATGGGCTGTCAGGGCCAGCTGATAAAGGCTTGGTTTCTCTTCAAGGGTTTCTACTACAAATACTTGTAAGGCATGGCACGAAGAAGGCGATGTTAGGATAAAGCTAATCCTCTCCTAAAGCACACAGCTAAAACAGATGGGATAAACTGCTGCCTAAATTACCAGTTTCAGCACTGACAATGGAGAGGGTTTAGGGACACATGAGCTGTTTTTTCTTGCTGGACAGCTGGGAGGCTACAGCAATAAAAATTCCTCACCAGGCCTAAGGCTCTTTCCTATGCGCATCATTATTAAATACTATTTAGTCAATTTTCACATCCAATTCATATAAATAATGGGAGAAATCAAAACTGGTGCCATTCTGTCTTCATTAATGCCATTGTCTGACTTGGGCGACTTTCATCTGTCCTTAATTTGATGCCTGGTAGAAACATTTTTCCTGAGGACATTTGTGTTCATTCGATGTTAATTATGACCTTTAAGCATTAACAAAAAAAATCCCCTGGCAACGGCTTGTCTGCACAAAACGAGTGTGACAGACCATGGTGTCAGTTTTCACATAGCACATCTCCTCAAGACCCAGGAGAGACAATCCCAGCTGAATCACAGATACAGGTTCATTGCAATCACCCTGCCAGGAAATATCAAGTTAGAATCAATAACCAAAACAACAAAAAGATCTTTTCTATGGAACTAACACACTGCAGCAGGAGCAGAACCATCACACTCAGTAGGACCATTCAACGGCATTAATTCTCTGCGCTCATTTTAGCTCTTCTAACACATCCCATGATGGGAGAATGTTGCTGAAATAAAAGTCACCGTGTTTTCTAAGCACCCAGTGGTAGGGGCCAACCAGGCCATGCCGAGAAATGCAAGTATCAAATAGCAAACAATTTAGATGCAAGTCTGTGTGTGGTTTTCCATACCTCTGTGGTCAACTGTGGCAACAGACGGTGCCCAGCTTGCTGACAAACAGCTCCAGGTAACAGCTCCATCCCAGCGTGTTGGCTGGCAAGACGCAAAGAGGCTGAACTCTGCAGACAACACTGGCCAGGGAAAAGCTTTCCTCTGCAAGATGGCCAATAAGGCATGGGTCTGAAACACCAGAGAGGAGAAGAGTGGGGCAATGCTCAAAGTTTGGATGGCTCCTGACCCACAGATACATCTGGGTTTGCTGACCCCCCAGCCTGCTGCATTGCTCACACACATCCTGCCTCCACTCAGACCCTAAGTAGTACAGCAGGCTTTCCAGAAACACAGGATCAACTCCTGCTTGCCTTAAGGGACATGCTTGTCTTGGAGCAAGCCCCAGCCAAACTCAAAGCATCCACACCTGAGCTAGTCTCACAGATTGGTGTTTTGGGTTTACTCTGATGATAGTTGTCAAACTCCACACTCAATCACTTCCAAAATGTTTTGGCTAGTCTGAGAAGGGGGTACCCCGCCGTGTCATCAGCTGCCCGTTGCTGTATATCTCCATACCGTTTTCTTGGCCAATGCATCAGTTACCTCAGACTAACTCTGTTTCCAAACCACAGCCCAATGGCAGCCCTGAAACAGCATTGCCTCAGGAATTGGGACAAAGTACCATTTGCCTTGGCAAGGCAGCAAGCACTGGGAGGCTGGGACCTGCCTCAGTAGGAATCAATGGACTAGCAGAGCACAGCTGAGTCAAGACCTGTGAGTCCCAAAGGCAAAGGCGGGAATAACAGTACATCAACACCAGCAAGCAATGGACTTGCCAATACCAGTGTGTTCTTCAATACTTTGCTTCTGCCTCCCCAGCACGCTCTGTTTCTTCATTTTTCACTATGGGGGAGCCCAGCCACAAAGCACAGCCATGCTCAATACTTCGGCCTATTTGCTTTGCAAGGAGCAGCAGCATTCCTTGCCCTCTCCCCTGTGCAAGCACGCTAATGCTGTGGCTGCCAGTACCCTTCACCATCCCCCAGCATGATAAACAATCCTAGTGGCTCCCACCCTCTGAATCATAATTTGTGTCTCATTTCTAATTGTATTCTGTTTAGCTGGCCCACCAGACCCTATCTGAAGCAGCATACAAATAATTCATCTGTATTCTTCCATTCTCCCCACACATGCTCCCAGACAAGTCAAATTAATACCAGTCTCCGTCTACTTCTAGTCTCCATCCTGCGCACCTTGTATTTTATTTAGCTGCATTTTCAGCTGCCATCCAAAATTAATGCTTCACCTGGCATATTCAATCCCTTCCCATATTCTAAACTCTTTATTAAATATACTTCAGAGACTGGGAATGAACTATAGGTATTCAGTCAGGCTAACTTCGAGGACTAGTATTTTTGGGTCAAAAAAAGATGATCAGTTTTGACTTACAAAATAATAACACCTGATACATTACAGCAAGCAGAAATATCCACGATGCTGTTGGTGACACATCATATCACTGAAGTACAGCAATTTTGTATTTGCATGCCAGCCTCAAATGAGGTGATTTAATGAGATGTCACTTAAAACTGATTGACATCTGCAGCCAGAAACCACACTGAACAGCACTCCTGTACACCAGGCAATAGCGACAAGCTGCTCGCACTCAGCCCATCAGTGCTGCAGCCCCAGCCACTGCAAACCCACCCAGCTCCTGCAGAACTCCAGTGGTGGGAATGCTGCTAGGTCCCAGGGACACAGCCACGGACTCTTTCATCCGCTGAGGGTTTCTCCCCCAGCCACCCTACAGCCACACAAATGCATGGATCAGAGATGGGACCAGTCACCATGGCTACCATGCCCCCCATCCTCGCTGAGGTCTGTGCAAACTTCTGCTGGTGGAAACCAGCCCCACCGGTTACCAACCTGCCCAAACAGCCCTTCACACTGTAGGGAGGGCGATAGCTTCTCTTGGGCACACTCAGCAGTAACACTCACTCACACCCATAGCCCAGCACACGCCCCCACACACAACATGCTGTCACGCAACCTCCTCTCCATGCTCACTTCCATTCGGCCTCAAATATAACATTTACTTCCTACCCCTACTATAATTCATGTGTTAGTAAATGAAGGAGTCCCTGCTGTGCAGTTTAACAGGGAAAACATTTCTAACACCACCAGTAGCTCATACCCACCTGTGGAATCATTCATTTTTCTTCCAGTTTCCAGAGCAGGGTGGTGTGGACTGTGGAGAGCAAGCAGCTATCAAACATAACACTGCCTCCTGCTCAGGCGCTGCCTGCTGAGATTTGGATTTCTGCACATTTTCTTGAAATTACTCCATGAATATTTTCTGAAAAAGCAATTTATTCACAAACTGCTTCAACCAATCCAAGAGAGTACAAAATCCTCGTTGAAACATGACCTGGGGCAGGGTCATGCAGGACTCTGCTGCAGAGGAACAGCTGGTGGGACAGCACTTGCATCGCATTTCTGGCCCGGTCACTCACATCTCGGTCACTGAACTCACATATTCCTCAACGTTGTTTTAAAAAGGAAACATTTTTCCAGGGACCAGCTGTGGAAAGCAAATGGAAGGCTGCTCAGCCTGGGACACGCCACAACAGCCTCAAACTACAGTCACTCTCTGGACCTGGGGAATGCATCCCAGTAGTACTCACCAGCTGCCTGGGGAAACATGGCCTAGTGCTGGGTGTGGTGATCTGAAGACAATTGTACAGGTACAGTATTATGGAAACCTTTGGATTTTTCATGCCTGCCCAGGGAGGCGAGAGGGTGTTTGTGTGCCTGATGTCCATGGCTGGATGTCCATTCCCAAGTGCACATTCACTGCGCCCAGATGCTTTCATCCTTCACCATCACCTTTCCCCTGCCAAGCACTGCACATTACAAGAAGGAAATACCTGGTTTATTGAGTGTGTACATCATCTACTGCTGCTGCAATATGAGCTAGGGCCACCACTCTTGGTCCCACAGCAAGCGATGGAGGCAAGAAGAGATTGCTCCTGCGACCTTCTCACCTTTTTCTTCTCTGAAGCTTCCTGAATTAGCCCTCCACACAAGGCTGCTATCTATTGCTATAGGAGTGGGACAGAGGCCAAGGAGGCTGTGACCTAATATTTTAGCCTAAACTAATAGATGGAAGAGAAACATTATTATACAGGAAAGCTCCCTCTGTGCATGCAATTACCTGATAATGATCTATTCTGGGAGATGACTCTCAGAAGGAGGAACATGCAAAACTCACCTTGTTTGCACTGGGAAGCTGCATCATCCCTTTAAAAACAGGGAATAGAATACATGAAAAATAATAGAGAAAGCAGCAGAACAGCATGGTGCTTGAACTCATGCTGAGCTCAGGAGAGGGAGGGGGAAGGAATCAGACCTGCTGTTATGCCAGCATGTGAAATTTGGTAAGAACTGTTCCTGCTGATTTAAGGCTAATTAGGTCTTAACGGGTCTGAACAGCTGGACTAATTCAGCCTCTTCCTGTGCCTCGTGGCTGCATTCCTTCATGCACACAGGACACTAAACCCAAGTGAGACCCTTGCATCCACCTTTCCTTAACGCGCAGGTAGAGATCACGCTGCAGCCTCGTGCCCCAGGGAAGGTGCTGCCAGGACCTCTCTGAGCCATGCACCCTGCCTTTGCTTAGGAATTCTGCAGGATCTTACCACCTTTGAGGTGGCTGTACCTCTGCCATGCCTGACCAAAGGTGCAGTTCAGTAGGACCCAGGCACGCAAGTGCCTGGACAACGTATCCCTCAGCACTAGAGGAAGTGATGCCCTCAGGATAGGGAAGCAGGTGATAGCTCAGCCCTCCTTGCATATACTGGCTCACCTGTGCTCACCAGCAAACACTGCTGTTACAGGATAGCCCTAACACAGTGCCTGGGTGTTCTCCTGAGAGCACCAGTACAAAGGGGCTTCAGAAATGAGCAGCCTAATCTCTGCTTGGGAAGGAAAACATCATTCTTACCTTACAGGTGAGAGGATGACACAGGGAAAACAAACACTGCAGAGATGTAGGACTCAGTAGCAGAGCTGGAACGAGAACCTGGGTAGATTCACTCCTGTACTCCCTCTGGCAGACACTTCCCCACGTCCCAGAAAGCTTCTCTGATTTCTAGTTCTTAAGCACACTGTAAACAGCTGCAAATACCTGCAACCCCTTCCTGACTTCACTTCCCTAGAAGTGGTATAATAATATTCACCCATTCAGATGGGACATCAGGCAAATGGTACCAGCACAGGGCCCGGAGAAGGTCGCTGTGCCTCTGCAAGAAGCCGGCCATGTCACAAAACACTTCCTGAAAGGTCAGGCATCAGTCCCTCATGTGCTGGTGGTCACAGAAGGGTTTGGGTTGGAAGGGACCTTAAAGCTCATCCAGTTCCAAACCCCCCTGCCATGGGCAGGAACACCTTCCACTAGACCTGGTTGCTCCAAGCTCTGTCCAACCTGGCCTTGAACACTGTCAGGGATGGGGCAGCCACAGCTTCTCCGGGCAACCCGTGCCAGTGCCTCACCACCCTCACAGGGAAGAGCTTCTTCCTTATATCTAATCTAAATCAACCCCCTGTCAGTTTAAAACCATTCCCCCTTGTCCTGTCCCTACAGACCTTCGTAGAAAGTTCCTCTCTAGGTTTCTTGTAGGCCCCCTTTAGGCACTGGACGCTGCTCTAAGGTCTCCCTGGAGCTGTCTCTTCTCCAGGCTGAACAAGCGCAGCTCTCTCAGGCTGTCTCCACAGCAGAGATGTCCCCAGCTCTTGGACCACTTCTGCTGCCTTCTGGACTCATTCCAACAGCTCCACATCACTCTTGTGTTGAGGGCTCCAGCACTGAATGCAGTACTCCAGATGGGGTATCGCAAGAGCAGAGGGGAAGAATCATCCCCCTTGGCCTGCGACACATTTCTTCTGGTGCAGCCCGTGACACGGTTGGTTTCTGGGCTGTGAGTGCATGCTGCCAGGTTATGTTGTGCTTCTCCTTAACCAACACCCCCAGTCCTTCTCCACAGGGCTGCTCTCTGTGCTGATGCTGGATATGATTTTTTCCATGTGCTCTCTTTCAAGGCTGAATTTTTCTTGCACTGGCTGCAGCTTTATCATCTGCTTCCACTCTCAGTGACTTCAAAGGGGCACAGAGGAAGTCAGGATGAGCTTTTGCTGCCAGCCCTCTCTTCATGCAGGAGGGAGGGTGGAGCTGCTCCAGCTGCAGAGCCATGGGTACCAGCACCTGAAGCAACCCCTGATCCTTGGGGCAATCCAGGGTGCCTGAGGTCTTATATTCCCTGTATTTTGACACACAAAGCCTTGCAGCATGACCCTGACACTGGATACAAGATGAATGCTAAACATGGCATGAAAGGTGTGTGCACGCATGCTATGGGATTCCTGTCCAGCTGCTTTCTTCTGGTTCTGCAAATACATATAGAGTGAGAGCTACGTGGTGCCGCTTTCCATGTAAGCACAGAAAGCAAGCAAGCCTTTTTCTGTGTAATTTTATGTTAATTTGTTTGTAACATCAGGGAAGGAAGAGGGAGTAAAAGGTATCTTGCCAGCAGTTCAGGCATTAGGATAGCCTTTTAAATTGAGAAAAATCAAGCTATTTCTAGGTTAAGCATCCACTCACCCTTCCTGAAGCAACCTCTCCCAGGAGAGATGCTTTCCAAAGGCTGATCCTTCACATTTGGTAGTGCAAAGTTAACAGTTTCCACCCTCTGTAACTGCAGATACTGCAGGCCCTGTGCTGTTTTTCATATAAACACAGCCCATGATGAAATCAGGAAGGTAAACGAGGAGGGCAAAATGTGAACATGCACATTTAGACCACTGATCTGGGCTTCATGCCCTGCCTGAAACACAAGAGACACCCCTCTCCAGATCTCAGTGAAGGCTGAAGACACACGCATAATCCAAGGGAGGGATAAACAGAGGATTTAGGGCTGGATCTGAACAAGTATGGCAAGTTTTACTGAAACGGTATTTATGGCACCTGAGTTAACCTTTGCAATAATACAGTTCTTATTAGAGCAGGACAGTCTCTCAAGCAAGTTACCCACTCTAACCCACCTTTATCCACGTCTCAATAGTTACCTTCAGTGTTAAATCACTTTAAAAACATGGGTCAAAGTTGTTTCATAGCTTTACTCTCTCAGTAATGTGCAACATGAACATAATAGTGTTATTAAGAAGTCAAAAATAACTTAACACAATAGCTATATAAGATTCTCCAATGGTCAAACTTTCAGCAATTACTTTTTGTTAAGTTCAGAAAAATTAGCATATTTGTTAATCAAATTAATTTAAAAAGTAGCTTTTCAAAATAAAAGCAATGCTTTAAATAAATATAGTCTTTTTTTATAACCATAAAACACTTAGTCTGTTAAAGGTAACACAAATACTACACTCGGGCACAGTACTTAAAACGACTGAAATGAATGTTGTGAGCATACATGAGCTGGACACTGGGAGCGATGAGGATGCATTGCGTCATGACATTCTCTGTCTCCTTTCTATAGCGGCACAAAGAGGCATTCAACCTTAGAGTGACCCTCAACATACGACATGTGTCAGGATATTTGTAGCTGCTGCACAAAAATGTTGGTACCCTGTTTTTTCCCCCAAGCTATTTCTCTTCACTACATCTGCAGCAGTCCTGCAGCCTTGCTTCGAGCTTCTAGCGCAAAATAAGGCCAGATCCTACTTGTTTTATCCAAGTGACTTCAGTATCTTCAGCAGAAGGCAGCAAGCAGGGTCCGACCTCTCGCACCTCTTTCAGTAAAGCTCACAGTTTGTGAAATCTGTAAAACCTTCTTTACAATACTGGCACCACTGGGTGTTTCAGGTCAGCCTGAAGCTCACCTTCAGGGTTCATATCACTGAAGGACATTCACAGCTCTTCTGTAACTACGGGGCTGCCTAGCTATGTTCATTACTACACGAGTTAATGCCTATCAGAAAAGGCTGTAGCTGTCTTGCAGATCTACAAGGTAGCAATGAATTACCAGAATGAAATATATCAACTAGTTCTTACATTAGTATGTGCTATCTGGGTGTATCCTGAAGAGCAGCTTGCTAAAACTCAGTGAAATATACACCTCAAATCTAATTATAATATATCCAGCAACTCTGAGCACTTAATATCTCATTTACTTCGTTTGAATCATTCACTAAAAATCATGATCAGGGTCTGCAGCAAACCACTGGTTTTGCCCTCACAAAAACAGCTGTCGGTGACATTGGTTGCATTTGCTTGTTTGAACAGCCCAACAGTAATGTAACCTTTAATAAGTTCAATGATAAGAACTGGAGAGCAAAATAAAGCACAAAACTGATACAAGTACTCCCTATTTGTTTTGATCTTCAGAATGAACAAGCCTGCTCGAAGATGACAAAGGAATAAATTAGCAAATGGCTAATGTAATGCATGAAAGGGCGTCTACAGGATTTGCATGTGCACACACATGCGCGCACTTGCATACAGACAGCTCGGCTTCATTAGAAATCTCACTACCAGAGTTGAACTTAGATAAATTAACTGCATTAAAATACTGACGCTGTGAGGATTTTAATACTACCGACACCCTGTAGAGGGCACTCCTGTGTGAAGTTTTAAATGCTTTAAAAAAATAGTTTAGTTATTGAAATCTGTGACAAATGCAACAGCTCTGCCTCCCCTCACAGCCTCCCGTTTTCATCTCCGGTATCCTTCTCCTGTATTGCCTCCAGGCACCGTTTGGACTTGGCGTCCGCATGCCCACTCCCAGTTTTGCTCAGTCCACATGACAGGCACGCCAGCTGGATCTGCTTCATGTTCTCCAGGGCTTCGTTCTTGGCGTTCTTCAGGAGATCTCCTTGGCCCTAAGGATGCACAGAGAGACATGCAGGAGAGAGTCAGGGGTCACACACAATGCTCAGGTCTGAAAGCGGCAATACTGCTCTTGTGTCTCTGCCCTGCTGTTGTCCCAGGCTGTGTCTCAAATTCCCTCTTTCCATCAAGAACGCCAGTCCCTGGTAAGGGACTGAAGCTCCTTCTGCAGCCCAGCACCGAGCTCACTGAGTAAGGCAGCAGCCAGCACAGTGGGCAGGGTGAGCAGGACAAGCAGCCTGTGGGTGAAGGCATTTCCCCTTCCACAGTCAACAGTGAGGACCTGCCAGGGACAGCGCAGTGATGGCCCATGGGAGCCCCTGCTCCATCATTGTGTCCTGGCATCAGATCCCACATGGCAATGGCTGTGTGGTCCAAGCCAAGGGTCCCACATGAGCTGTGAGACGCTTGCTACCTACACCTCATTGCACTCAAATTTGCCTTGGGCCCTTCTTTAGCAGAGGCAGGCCCAGCTGCACACCTGTATGAAACACAGTATCTTGTAGCATTAAAGTCAACTGAACCATTTTGTCTGGGACCTTTGAGCAGGCCAATGGGAATGAGAGACTTTATGAGCCGAGGTCTGTTTCTGAATCTTCTCAGAACACATAAAGGTGAGGCGACTGACAGGATGTAACTATCAGGAAAAATGCGTTACATGAAATTTGTATTAAAGAGTTGGTGTTCAGAAATGCCAAAATGAATATTTATGCAATATTGATACCTCAAGTGCCACAAAGTGACAAGATTCTGGTACTAGAAGATACAAATAAATAAGAGCCAGGAGATGCATCTGGTTATTAAAATTCAGTATCACTAAGAACTTGAGCGGCTCTTCTCCTAATATCACCCCAAGTACAGCTCGAAGTACACCACCCGCTGCTGCTGGTTATATGTGAATTGAGAAGGAATACCTCCACTGAGCAAAATATCACATTTGCATCCCTGCAGCCTAACCTGACCTCCTGCAAACCACAAACACTTTGCGGGGTCTCAAGGGAGACAACAGGTACTACAGCAGGACCTGGGACATACCAGAGGGGTAACTGGTCACTAACCAGATGAGTTGTAGGAGTCACAGCACACCACCTTCCAGCAGTGGCTGCATCTCTCTGCTCTCCCTTTCCCCAGAGCTAGGAGGAAGGATGAGCACTCCCTCTACACCAGTGCCTGGCACTGGACTCGCACTGCCTGAGCCCCCACAAACAGCATTCACAACGAAGAAACAATGATGGCTTGCAAGTCCCACTGCACTGGTAAACACCACGTGGGAAAGAAACCACGTCACCCAGGGATGGCAGCCCGCGCCTGAGAGCGTGATTGCCTCACCTCCTGGTGACATGAATCTGTCCCTGCTGAACAATGCAAATCACTACCCAGATGCTGGGAATCCAACTCAATATGAGAATAACAAAAAGCACCGGGACTGCATGAGTGCCTCAGTGCTATTTGGTATGAAGCTCTTTTGAAGAGATTTGTATCTTGGCAGCATGACAGTCACAGGAATACACAGACAAATAGCTTGGGATCCAGCGATGAGACACGGTTTGAAAAAAAGCAAAAGAAGAATAATTTACACAGCATATATTGCACATAGCTGTGATCTTGCTTTTAAGACAGTGGTTGAGCTGATGACTAAAGGCAGGAATTCAAGAGTCCCATAGCTGCCCCAAGCACCTGGCATGCTCCTGTCTCCTTCGCTGTCTGCAAATAGCAGAGGAACTGTGCTATTAGTGCTGTAGTGACAGGGACAACACACTGCAGCATAAGCAATGAGATCCAGCAGGAGTATCATGAATGAAGTGACAATGCTATCAAAAAGGGTGGTAGATACACAAATGAAGTTTTAGTTTGGTTTTAGGATGAAACAGACCTGGGCTGCAGTGGGCTGCTACTTATTTCTTATCATGCACATGGGACTGAAGACAGCAAAGGCTGCACCAACAAGCAGACAAAATTGATGTGACAATGCTTTGCAGCCTTAACTTCTCCAAGTCAAACCCCGGCACTATGTACTCATGCAGAAGGACAGAAAAATCCCCTTGGCACAAGAAGCCACTCAAAGCAGACACCCCTACAGCACCAAGAACAACTAAGCCCAAAACCTGGGAGAGCCAGCGCAACAGAGAGGTAAAATGATGACAGTGAAGGCCCAGGACCCTGATGCTCCTGGTCTCCCCTTAGTTGTGGTGTATGTGGGAAGGTTTCTGCTCTGGCATGGCCATAACTCACTATCTCACCCACACCATGCACAGAGGATTTCCCATGCAGCAGCACAAGATGAATACAGCTCCATAAGCTGATACAAAAAGAGCTTCAGCTGAGTCTATGTCGCTGACTTCATATCTCCTTGTCCTTCTCAGGGTGAGGGCAAAGCACAGGAATCTCTATCACAGTAGCCCACCAACTGTGTCTTTGCCAAGGGAACTCTCTGAGACACTCATTTAAGGGAAGCTACTGGGGATTTGATACATCCTCATTTGAAGGATAACAGCCTGAGTGTGCTCTGCCAAGACTTGTCTATGAAGTCCCCAGAAGCCAAGGAACTTCACACCCCCTGTGAGGGTGCTGAGCCACCCGCCCTCTCTGATGCATATTCTGATTTCACATTTAATTAACCAGGCAATTCAGAGTACAGATTTCAGCTGGGGAAATGCACAACATGTCTTTAGGTTCCAAAAAGAAAAACACTCCTCCTGAGCACACTTCCAGTATTTTGAAGACATTCTCATTTTACAGCGATCTAAAACCAGAAATGGACTTCTCCAAACAGCGCAGTTCCATTCATGTACAGACCAACTGATCTATGCCTTAGACAACTTGTATTCTTTATTTTCAAACAGCTGGTTCAAGGAACAACGATTATTTTGGTTCATCTGTCACAAGAAAATTAAGGACAAACGAGTCCCCTCTGACAGAACTGCCATACTTGTAGAGACCACAGAAAAAACAATCTGTGGGCATGCTCTGTTTGAAAAGCCATCTGCTTGCTTTGAAAAACTGGCTGTGAGGAGAATCCACTTAAGAAAAGCATCAGCAAGATTGTGTCAACACCTTAACGAACTAAATACTGGATTGAAGCTGGAGTAAACCCTGTAAGTATGACTGCCTTGAAACAATCTTCGTAAATCAGTCACTGTGATCGTCTCTGCCTACAGAACAATCCTCTTCACCCTTACAAACAAAGCATCTCTCATCCAGACAAACAGAAATCATGACAGTCCACTTCAGCATTTATCCATCCATCTCACTTCTGCTATTGATATCATCAGCCTTCCTGAAAACAAATACTTGTGACAAAGGTTAAACTCAGCATTTGCCACTAAATTAAGTCAGAAGAGATGAATCAAGCATTCTATGAGAAAAACTGATCAAGAAGCCTGTTTTTATTTGGAGTTACAGAACATTGTCAGGTTTCATACACCCAGCTACAACTAACCATGGAGCCTCAGTACAAATTAACATTACAATAATGCAGCTTGTCAGGCAACGGTAAGATTATATGCCTTTACCTTGACAGGTTAATACTACTTAGAAAACAGGGATAATCTGACATGGCTTTAAATATTGCACAATTTCAGTGACAAGCCATGAAAGAACTGCACAAGCAGTTCTAGACAGGCACTGGCAATGGCCACAGATGGGACGAATTCTGTATGTTGTTTTATTAATTTGGGGTTTTTTGTCAAATCAAACTCCTAGGTTTTTACAGAGTAAAATGACAGCTCATTATACCCAACAACAACCCAGACTCTGAGGTTGGGGAAATGAAAAGAGAAGGTGGGTTAGATAAGTGGCACCATTTTGTGCTCAACTCCATGGTATTATCTTTTTGTACACATTGCATGTGTATTTCTGCATAAACATAAACAAATGGGCATGGGTATGTATATTAATAATTACTATTTCTATTCCTATGCTTTCTAGGGAACACCCTGTGACATGCAGGTCATGGCACACTGCTCGTTCTGGGCATCCACCAGTACAGGGACCCCAGCTAACGCACAGGCAGGACCCGAAGACCCCACGTTGGCAGCCACCTACACCAGCATTAAGAGGCTGCAGGAGGATGCTGAAAGGCTACCACTCAGCCTGCGCAGAAGTGAACTGCACTGGCAGGTTGCCCCACACAAGCAACCTCCTTTACTGCTGGTGAAGTAGAAAATCCTACGTTGAGCAATAGGGCTTTTCTGGCGTTCAAAACTGGCTGTGTTTTCAGGGAGGCTGAAACAGTGGCTGCGAAGGCTATTTTGTAATATGCTGCTAGCTAAAGCAGACGGTTGCTTATCTCCTGGCAGACACATTCTCTGACAGCACATTATGGGAGCTTTCCTCTCCGCTCCTCGAGGGATGAGTAAATAAATGATAAATAACAGAGGTCTTACCGCCCGTACCACATCACGCTCATGATATTGCTGTTATTTTTTAACTTCTTCTCAAACAAACAACCTCTTGGATTATTATTTAATCACAAAGGAAAACCTCCAGTTGGCTGAAAAAGCCAGACACGGCCAAATAAAGCAACCACAAGTATTGTGTCATTCTGCATTTCAGAGGTAACACAGGTAAGGTAACGGCATTGACAGTCCATGCCCCAGGACTCAGAAAGCAGAAATGCTGAAGAGCTGCTGTGATATTGGGATACTCTGCGTGGAAGCTGCACTTACCACAAGGGGTGCATTTTCAAAGTGGCATAGTGGGATTTTAATTGTGTTTAATATTAATAAGGAGGCACACAATTAAATGATTGCACGTGGCTTTGAAAATGGGATCCTGAGGAGGAAATCATTAATGAAATTATCAGACTGCTACATTAAACTTGTTACAAAAAGCAGATATTTTTCCACGCCTCCTCCAAAGCTAAATGTGGGAACAATTGACATGAATTTGATTATGATACATCTACATTTCAGAACTGTGTACTCCAAAAACATAGACTATTTCTGTATCAATGCAGACTTTAAAAACCCACCCTTTTCATTATTACTGCAGATGTCAAGAGCTTTGCTTTATTCGCTGGGATACAGACCATAATGCACATGTCATCATGAAAAAGTACTGTACAGAAAGACTATACACAAAGCGTATAATCATTTCTTACTGGAAAATAAAGGATTGCAAAACTGAGTTACCCAGAGTTACTTGCTAGTTTATTTTAAACCCTTGCATAGCAGAAATTCACATTCTGTCAGGAAAATAAAAAGGCCATGCGTATATAAGATGGCATTTATAGGGCTACTGGGTATTATTTAAGGCCTGGGTTTTGGGGGTAGCTTCCCGCATACCCAATTCTGAATCAAATGCAAAAGCTTTATTCTACCTGGCTGAAATCAGCAACAGCTTTGCCACTAAGCAAGTCGAGTGATCCAACCAACTCCTCTCTGGGACCTCAGTCACCATGTTTCTCAGTAGTTGCTACTAATTTTCAGACTTCAAAATGAGCATCTCAGTTTGGTGTATCAGCACGTTACTGACAGCCAGAGACCTTCCCTCCCATATCCCAAAGCGGGGCCTAGCAAAAATTTGCAAGAAGGAAACACAGCTGAGAATCAATTATATCACATAGAGATGTATGAGAAAGAAAACATTCACCCAGGGAAAGGCAGTCACCATTATGGAGCATTCAATCTCTGTAAGCAAGAGCAGGAAAGAGAAACTGCTGTGAAACAGATTGTTGTGTGCAGCTTAAACACAAGGTTGTGTGATTAAAACCAAGATAAACATGAAGTTTTAGATGCATGTTAAAAGTGAATCAAAGGTTATGCCACAACAAAGTCAGAAGCTCTAGGGCTGGTCTGCTCAATGCATCATTGCCAGCAGCTGAGACACCTAACAAAGCAAGGATGAGGAGAATGATAGAGAGGAAGAGGAAAATTCAAAGGAGCAATTCCTAATATTCATAACTAACCCAGACTACTCTTCATTTCATCCTTTCTCCATTTCTTTCATGAATGGATGCTGGCTTTCCTACCTGTCTCTGTTAAATAGGGGGCTGAGCGGGTTCAGACAGCACTAGAACTCAAGCTCATTTCACCAGGAAAAGCACTGGGAGTGCAGAACCAGACTTGGCCGCTCTCTATTTCCCAGCTGCTTTACTACTTCTGCAGGAAAAATATCTTGTTTACACTTGATACGTGTACAAGTCTTGAAATGGAACCACACCTTCAAGGAAAACTGGCAGCCCTGAGGGCACTCACCAACTTGCCAAGATACAACAGCTCTAAGGTGGTATGTCCCAGCAAGCAGCCTCCTGCCAGCAAGCACCCAACTTAGGACAACTGCTGGGTGAAGAGCTAAGGGGTAACCACTTCTGCAAAGACTGTCTACAATGCACAGTCTCTTTTCCAGTGTAGTCAGCTGTAAGAGCAAGAGAACAAGCCCAGAATTACACCAGGTAGTTGGTAGAATTTACACAGTAACTCCAAAGCAACACGGCCAGGGTTTCCTTGTACAAAAGAAGAAGGGGTTCTCAGCAGTACAAGGGAAAGCAGGCAGGAATTTGGATTACACCCATTCCACAGAACCCATTCAGTCCTGGTTTGCCCTGAGCACCCAGCAGGCTCCAGTATATTAGAATCATAGAATCATAGAACAGCTAGGCTTGGAAAGGACCTTAAGATCATCAAGTTCCAACCCCCCTGCCATGGGCAGGGGCACCTCACGCTAAACCATGCCACCCAAGGCTCTGTCCAGCCTGGCCTTGGACACTGCCAGGGATGGAGCATTCACAACTTCCCTGGGCAACCCATTCCAGTGCCTCACCACTCTTACAGTAAAGAAC
>WYDI02028559.1:0-17638 GCA_009867235.2 Psittacus erithacus
AAGGCCGGGTTGGACAGAGCCTTGGGTGACATGGTTTAGTGGGAGGTGTCCCTGCCCATGGCAGGGGGGTTGGAACTAGACGATCCTAAGGTCCTTTCCAACCCTAACTATTGTAATGATTCTAAAACCATGATTAACAATGAAAACTATTGTTTTTCATACACTGTGTACAAATGGAGCATGTGGAAGTTCAGTGGAGAAAATAGTCTTATGGGGAAATTAATCTTCAATTCTTTTCTGTTTTCTGCATTCAGGTAGCAAGGATGCTATGCACTCAGATGATGCAATATCATCTACTTATAGGCTGTTGATGGCTTCAATCCTCTTCCAAAAGCTGTCCTAGGCAGTAAAGGGTAGCCAAAGGCTGAACTAGGGTAAAGCCCTGTTGCAGCTAGAAATGGAGTAAGGGCACAGGTTAAAAATAGCAGAGTAAGAAGAGAAAGGAACATCCCTTCCTTAGATTGCCACTTATAGACAATAAAAATAAATGTCCTAATACAAAGAAGTGTTCTACGAGCCTGAAAGAAGACCAGATCTGCCTGTAGACAACACTAGACTCCTAGAATTTGCTCTACACATGGAAACAATAGGTTTGCAGTTCTAGCCATTCCCTCCCTCTTCAGTTCTTGAACTAATAGGGGCATTTCCTAAACAATCTCAATCAAAATATTTGGTTTCTCAGAACTAGTAAAATATTCAGGCTCTCTAAAGAAATTCTTATTACAGTTTTGTTGAGCCTCACAGGAGCAGAGACCATTAACTTGGATGAATCACACCAAATTACTTGCAAAACCCCTTTGATACAAGACACTGTCCACAAGGGAGAACTTCAAACCCCATTTGAATTATGAATGGAGAAGGATTCCGACACAAGTCTCTGCAGAGAACAAAGCCTATTTTTATTAATTTATTTTTTAAAAACCCAAGCAAGGCATAGCCTGCCTTTCTGTTTTTATTAAGTTTTAATCTCATAATTTATTTTCAACTGACATGGAAAACGCAAATAACCACCCCCTGCCTGACACTTGCATATTGCTTTGTTCGTATACTTGAAACAAACGCACATCAAGAGACCACCACTCTACTGCACAACACATTTATTTTCCTTACTGTGGTTTACTAGTCTATTTGGTGCATTTATCATAAGTAAAATAAAATCATAAATTAAGTCTTTTGCAAACATTCGCCACACCACATTTACTGGCAATCTTTCATGAGGCTTTACTCCAGCCCCAGCAAAAGCCTAGTATTTACTGGTGCTAAGTGAATTTTCACCTTGCGTATGTAGAAGGCTTGGGACTTGAATAAGATTTGTTCCCTTTTTTCAACTTAGTCTATGCTCCAGGGTTATTTCCAGAAAAAAAGAAAGGGGGTCCGGGTTCAGGTAATTAGTCTGCTACTACATTATTCTGTCCTTTCTATCACCACTATAACTTGTCCTTTCACACCAACATAAAGGAACCAGTTATATGTCAGAAGCTTCCAGCCATTGCTTATGGTATTCCCAAGTAATTAGAAACAGAAAAGGTAAAGCTTCTGAGTTTCCTAAGGATATACATTGTGCACTGGGGAGAAAACCACAAAAAAATCCAAGAGAGATTTTGCAGAACCACTGGAATCCTACCATGGCCAGAGACTTTATTTCATACTTGAAATCCCCAGTCACAAGTAACTCTTCATTTTAATACCACTTTTTCTTTGTAATTTCCTGTTGCTCTCATGTAGAATCAGATGTCCTGATGGGCAACAGACATAAATGTATTTCAATTACAAAGTGTGCGAATATGGATTGATCTCTCAAGAAATCCATTTAAAAGTGGGAACACTTACATTAGGAAACCTTCATCACCACGACTTGGTTGCCCACAAGTTAACTTCCAAAGCAAACTGGTCTAAACTGGGCCAAGGTATTTCCATAGAAATCTGACATGAGGAAGGTGTTTCTACTGCCCTAGGTGACACCTTCTCAAGTTCTATCTGCTGCTGTAAAATAATTCAAGAATCATCTAGTTAATACAATACACATTTATATAACAAATGAAAGGCAGCATGTTTCAGCTAGAGAGTAACAGCCACTACTGTCTAACTGCATTCAGCTTTCCACCTAGCCAAAGTCTCCATGCGACCATCCCCAAGCCATTCACCAATCTACTTGCAATCCATTTTCTCTACACCGGAATTCTCAAGCTACTTGCAATGAAACGCAATCTCTATGAAAACCCAGACTTCATGGACAAATTAAGTCTTACCAGGCATATACGCTTATTCTTTCAAATAAAATAATGAAGTTATTAGGCCATAGGAAAAGGGAAAGATAATGCAAACTTTTTAAACATGACAGTTGAGCTCAATTTAATCATGCATTCAGCTAGGTGCAGGTTAATGTGCATCTATATCCCATTTTACTCTTTGATAACATAATGATTAGCCTTGCTACCCTTTTAATTAAATTCCATTCACTTAGACTAATGCTGAATAATATTTATTCTTGCTACCAACCACAGATGGTAAAACATGATTTTATGCCCTTTACAGTGCCAAGATGACTTAACACAGCTGCCCCAGCCTGCCTTCCTCCCCTGCTCCCCCAGCTTTTATATGGTGACACCAGAATGCAAAGGTTTTACTACCAAAATGGGCAACTAGCTCATAAAATACTAATCATGACTAAAAATGGACACATAAAATACAAAGTTCCGGGGAACCAGCCATAAAGAGGAGAGTTAAAGGTAGAGTAAATGTGGCATTTTCAGAGCCAGTGTAAATGCGTCTAGAGTTTACAGAAGATCTGTGAAGGCTCTGGAAACAAGGATACATATTGGATTACTTAGTTTATGGGATCTCTTTAAAAAAGACTGGCATGAAAAAAATCACATAATATGCTGTTTAAATGACAGGAGAGAGAAGAGACTTTTGGGCTGTTACCAGTACATATACTGTATGCAGCATGTACTAGCTGTTGTCTGAGCTCAAGTCTAAACCTCAAGAAAATGCAAAAACCCCCATGCTTGTGCTCAGAAACAGACTTTCACATGACAGCTGATTCACGCTGCTGAAGAAGAGGTCAGGACAGCCTCTCCCATCATTCTTGAGGAGAATGGAAATTTCACATCCATAGAAACCGAATGACAATTCCCACCTGTGCTGAAAACAAGTCAGGAACTGCATAGCCATTAACCCACATTACCAAACAGCATTTCTGGCAGAAATTGGGTAACTGGCATTAGGGTTACAGATCATCTGTTCCAATGAAAACAGTTACAAAGTCACATTAAGAAGAAATTGCTTCACAGAGCTGTTAACATCACAGTTCCTTCGGTGAAGCTACAAAACAACTGTCAATGTAAGACACAAAAAACCATGGCTTTTGACATGCATGTCTGGTTACTTACCTGCTCATTTGTTTTAGAGGGATAATTCTTCAGGGGAACACGGAAGTGTTTTGCTTTGTTTATACAGCAAGCAGCCCTACGACTGTTGCTTTTAGGCTTCACTATACTGCTATTTGTACTGGTGGATGAAGGTTACCGTATTCACATCCCAAATGAGTAACAGCAAACTACTTTGGACATTAGGCAGCTCAGTTTTCCAATTTTCATCAGTAAATGAGATGTTCTGCACTTTGAACTAATCTACCACTGAAAGAGGTGGGAGGGAAAAAGGCTTATTTTCTATTTCCAAAACAACTCTGCAGTCCCAATATGCTTAAATGACATAGGAAAGTAGAAAAAACAAACAGAAAATTTCAAGAGAAATACAAGTTAAGAGAAGCAACATATAATAAAACCTGGTTGTAAGAAACTAGTTTTAAGAAAGCTCCCATCCTGCAGTCTTCAAAACCAACTGCTGCGCTGAAGAGACAAGCAGCCTGGCTTAGCTAAGATTGAAACCTCATACCTATGCCACCAGACAGGTGGGGGCTCCTGGTGGGGGGCTGTTGTGCAGATGCAGCATACTTCTGGCCCCTGTGTGCCATGATACTAATATGCATGCCATATACCATTAGTACTGGAAGAAAATAAGACTTGGAAAGATTATGCCAGGTATTACTACGCTTTGACATGGGTGGACTCCGCTATCCCAAAGGTGATCCCTGATTTTACCTCTCTTCATAGTATCTGGAGAATACTGAGGATCAATTTATACGTATGTATGGTAGCATTCTAGATACTTTGATTTCTTCCACTACTTTTCCAAGTCTCCCAGTCACTTTGATTCTGGAAGGAAAAAAAAAACAACAACCTTGAAAATCACATCTACAAGATCCCTACTTAATTGCTGGGTAACTTTGGTATCTGTGTTGATGATGCCAATTAAGCATCTGACCAAAGACTGGTAGGACATGGAGTACTGGAAAAAGTAGTAGAGAACTTGCTTGCCCACAAGCAATTTTAAGATACTAAAAGCACATTTCTCTAAGGTACTTTATCTCAAACCACTTAGATGACAATGCAGTCTCTGGGGGAAAAAAAAAATAGGATGACTAATATTAAACAGAATAACTCACTTAGGTAAAAAACTCGTGTGTGGGCACAAAACCTACCATTGTGAGAAAATGTAAATTGAGGATTAGCTAGTAATGCTACTTGCTAAAGGGATAGCAATTATGAAACCTATTTTGACAGATATATGAACAGTAAAAATTGTACTGTAGATTCACAAAGCTATCATTCCATAAGCTAGGAAAGAACCAAACTGAGATCTTAGAAGGTGACTTTATTCATAATAAGCATCATATGGACCATGAGGAAATGCTTTGACCGTTGAACAAATAGATGCTTCCCTGTCATTAGCACCCAAATGAAATATTTGCATTTTATGCAAACAAACCAATACAGATGATTCTGAAAGAGCAAAGCTTTATCTATAACACATACATTAACATGAACTGGCCTGGTATGTACAGGGATAAGTTTAATAAGGTTTGCCTATAAAAACAGTTATTACAGTTCTTTACAAGGCAGCTATGCTTGGAAACTTTTTTAAAAACCTAAAAATCCTCTTTGTTCAACATCAGCAACATCTTAGCATCATTTAAGTTGTAGAAAACAGCTGGAGGTTGGATAATGAACAACTTCCATCTGAGTCAATAAATCAGAGCAAGCAACAAATACACACCCCATAAACTATGTCAGTGAGTCTGGTAACTACTATCACCTGACTTAAGTTTGTTCATTGCCCCTTGAGTAGAAGTGGTAGTGACTCTCAAAGACCACCTTGACTCTACTTTATCAGAAAGGCATCTCAAACGGACTACTTTTTTGAATCTGCTCTGACATAATTCTTCTGTTAGTTGGTGTGTCATTAGGAAGCAAGCAAGAGCAACCACACAGCTCAGCATT
The DNA here is from genome assembly GCA_009867235.2 of Psittacus erithacus. Classification (NCBI taxonomy): domain Eukaryota; kingdom Metazoa; phylum Chordata; class Aves; order Psittaciformes; family Psittacidae; genus Psittacus; species Psittacus erithacus. The sequence continues at coordinate 5,343 of WYDI02028559.1, forward strand.
TGCTTTAACATTTTTATCTTGCGCAACCTCCTTACATATTTATGACATACCCTTGCTTTTATCTGTTCTTTTCCCTTGGATACATCTAAGAATTCTTGAGGGGAACTGTTCCTTTTACTGGATATTAATAATATGCATCAAGGAAAAATCTGGTGATTCTGATGAAACTTGTAATATGGAGCTACTTTTGTCACTTGGTGACAGTTTTTGGTAGAAGTTATCTAAGGACTCAAGTTCTCTCAAATAAGTGAGACTAACGTGCAACATCTTTTCTTATGGAGTCAAACATCCACAACTTGTGCAGCAACTGATGAGCTGTCCTTTCTAGCGTGAGTTGCATTAATCCATGAAATCTGTCTTCAGTGGTATATGAAGACATTTGCTGTATTTATTCTTTTTTTTTTCATTTTGCTGTATTTTTTGATGGAAAAAACTGTCTAGTCACTGCTATGACCTTTACAGACTATTCAATTTGCCATAAACACTGTCCATACTGGTTTACAAGGTTTGTCCAACATGAAACAGTGAAGAAGTCACCAGAGAGATAAACCACAAAACATGCTAAACCAATAAACCCCAGGAGGCTGCATTAGTCACTGAAAAAAAATCTTTCCATTTAGTGAAAGAAAGATCTTCCTTTACAGAAGATTAATGGCAGATTTTCTCTTCAACAACCTGTCCTCTCTACTGAATGCTTTATCTCACTTTCAGGTTCAAAATGTCTCCATAAATCAAATTCACAAAGTGAGCGTTGGCAATAATATTTCTTAGTGTAGTCTGCCCCTTTAGCTGTCAATTTGCAACCTCTGTATGGATAGCTCAGAAAAAGCCTTGACAAATTCGTCACTTCAACAAGAAAACATCTTGTCCTTGTAAATGGCCATTAGCAGCGTATAGTTTCCACATGATAAATCCCACTGGAAGCTGTGTATCCCATACTTGCATCCTTCAAGCAGGAACAAAGAACAGCTACCTGAAGACCCATCACAAAACTACAATGAACTGGCTACCAAGCATTAAAATGCCAAGTTCAGCTCTGTTCCTGTATCAGCCATCATCAGCAAAACTTTTCAGTCTTCTACACTTCTGCTTCTGTTTATGCTTTTGTGATACTCAGGAATATTAAAATTTCTCCTTATTATTAATTTTTTAACCCAACATCACTTCACACCATTAATCAAATTTCCAAGCCTTTAGGCCAAGGACAGGTCCTTCCCAATGAGCACTGGCAGATCAAGTAGTCTTTGCTCAGATCAACAGGTTATTTTGAATGCTGCATATTGTTTTTGTGAATACAACATTTAAAATTTCTCCTCAATGCTTTCCAATTTCTTTCATAAGGCTATCCAACTTCCACTGTAGTTGGAAGCACATCCCCCACTGAGTAAGTGCTGTTAGCATTTCAATGACCTCAAAATCCTTTGCTTCTTGAAATCTTTGGTTTAGCAAATTTCTTTCAGAAGAGATCCTGAATTTTCTATTCTTCTATAATACTTGCAATATATGTAGAACAAGAAAGATGAAAATGGTTACATAAAGATCATAGTGCTTAGTGAAATCATAGATAAAAAAGATTTCATATAATGCCTCAAAGCACAAGGCTGGAGTAAGGAATGTAATCCAAATGAGGAGCCAAAATAAATCTTGATTTTCATAAACTTTGTATATTGCAACTACACAGTACAAATGTCTGTATGTTTATCATTCAACAGCAATTCACTTCAAATTCGGAAGTTATCATTAGCACATTTCATGACAAAAATCACTTTAAGTGATAAACAATATCTTCACTTCAAAGGGATGTTTTAAAGATTAATATAACCAATGTTTGAAATTAATTTTCCTGTAACAGGATAGTGAACTCTAAAAGTGGGAGTTCCAAACAGGGATTTTATCAGGACAGGCCAAGGGTTTAAAGGAACATCTCAAAAACAACAAAGATTTTTAAGTGTGCAAGCAGATGTATAACAGTTCTAAATTCAAAAACTGATTTATTTTCTGCAATACCCCATTTCCTTTCTGCAGGTCTTTTCCTCCATTTTCTCCTGTCTGCTAGTGTAACACCATAAGGATCCTACCAAATACCATTTCTAAATCAATAGCAGGCTTATCTATTTGATTGCAGTCTACTGACAAGTTTGACTTAATACCAATATTTGTTTAATGCCAATAATAATAGTTATATACAGAGCATCATACTGCAGTAAATCTCCCTGTCCTTCCTCCCCCCCCAAGTTTCAGTAAAGGCTCATTTTATGAAGATTACAGTGTAAATCTCTACAAGTAATTTTTCAGGTCAATTATTATGCTGGCAAAATGGGAATTAAGTAGGACTGTTTGATGTATTCTACCAGTGATATCTTAGTTCATTTATTGTATAAAAGGCCTATCTAAAGGACATCAAGATAACCTGGCCAAACAACTCTCAAAAACTGCACCTTCCTCAGATTAAGATGACTAAGCAGCAACATTTCTACAACCCAGTTTTAGAAAGCACAGCGTGAAAGTAGTTTTGCATGAGTAGCTCCTAAGCTGCTGGTAAAGACCAGGCATGGAAGGCTAGTGCTTGAGTGACAGGAGAAAGCAGATATATTTTTCCACTGTATTTAATAGTTATGCAGTGTCTAATTTGTTTAACAGAGGACTAAAATTTAACAGCCCAGGCAGACATACTTGATAGTGGATAGTGGCATTCTGCAGAGCACAGACTGGTTTCAAACAGTGACTCCATCAACCAGATAACTTCAAAGAGACAACAGTAAACTGGAAGATCTGCAACATGCACGATTTCATTATCGGTGATAAAGCATGAAATCTGGTTCTTAACATGATTATTTTATAATCCCTGTACTTGTTTTTGTTTGCCTAAAGAGCTGCATTTCAGTGCAGCAACAGTTGTTTCATTTTTTTTTGCTAAGCTGCCTTCCATCAAGCCCTCAGTTTTGTGAACTAGTCTGTTCTACTCCCAGATCACTTCCTTACAGCTGCAGTTATCGGTGTTGTTTCAGTTGCCAGGGAATTAGTTTGTGGCTTTATAAGTCATCTGTTCTCAGCAAATGAACTAGTTCTAATGTAAGATTATCAAGCAGCATCATTATGAATAGTATTTGGCGATACAGTAGCACACAGGTTACATTCTCTGCAGGTTGAACTCCTCTGAAGTGAACAGCCTTGGCTCTTAAGCACTCTTAGTGATGAATGTAAGTAAATTATTAGTGTATTTAAAAATACAGAGGTACATGATCCAGGAATGATGGTTCACAGGAGTGACAATGACACTAACTGCAGTGACTACATGAGACAAGATGGTATCAGGCCTCATGGCCCAGTCACTAAGATACGGAAAGCAGACATGGGATTTGTCATTAGAGAAAAAAACCAAAAAGTCATCTGAGGCAGGTTGATATGCTCAGTTAAAAACCCACTTAACCAGCTTTGACTTACTTATGACTTTTCGAACCCTTAGGACAAGGATATCAAGACTGGCCACGGACCGAATCTTCCATATGCTGTGAAGTGTCAGCTAAAATGAATGAGCTGGGAAGCAGGTTTACTGTTGCGAACAGACACATTGGTGCTGCCAAAATTTAATCACAGGTTGGATGACAAGGGGATATGACAGAAGATCAGAGGTGGCCTCATGTGGGGGGAAAAAAGGCAGCTGTTACCCCAAAAGCTCTGTGAATACATTAACATAGAAGCTGAGGCAGCTCTAATACAGCATGCTCACTGTGGACCAAGCAAAATCCAACTATAATTGCTAGACAGACAAGAGAAAGAGGAAGACAGTAATATACAATGAAAGGTGAAAGCAGTACAGATTGATATGAAGAGCAGAGAGAGTGGGAGAAACAAATAATGCATCTTTGTGTCTCACTCTCATGAGAACTCGTGTTTATGACTAAATGAAAAGGATAGGCAGGTCATGCACTAAAACCTCCTGAAAGTTGCACTGCCCTTGTAACTTACTTTCTCGATTAGGCATTTCTGTATAACCTGTAGTTAAACCCACACTATTATTTTTTCCACAGTTCATTTATTGCACACTAGTCACTTCACAGTTTGCCCAGTGTTAACCCCCAGACTAAGTTCTTGAATGAACCAACAGATGAATAGTGAGCAATGCAAGAAATTGCAGGAAGGATAATGTCACAAGTAAGGAAGAGAAGTGTCACTCTGGAGAACTGTTCCCTGTTTCTACATGTAAAGCTGATTTCTAATACCGAGCTGGGGTTCATATTTGCATTCAAATATTCTTATTTGCATTTATCTCAAACTTCAGATCTCGGAGCTCATGACTAAATTCTTCCATAACTTACAAAGAGAGCTTAATATGGAGACATTATTTTTCAAAGTGACATACAGAACTAACCACCATTTCTTGCACATCAAACTTTCAAGATATTATCATCTGAATATGCCAGAGTTTTGCAGGACTGGTATAACAAATACCCAGAACATCCATCTTTACAAACATTACATCAGAAAACTGTATCCACAATATATGCATTTCTAATATCAGCTACAATACTTATAATAGTTTCATTTTTGGTTCATATGACACCAGGTAACTCTTTGGCCTTCAGCTTTCAACAATGAGTAAACAGACAATGCTAGCTAGCGTCAGGAAAATCTCCTTAGTACCACTGACACTACATGTTGTCTACCCACATCAAATATTAACATGGTTCTGAGAACTGAAATCTCTATTACACCTCCTTGACTCTGCCACTGATCCTACAAGTCTATTAATTTTATGAAGGTTTAGCAATCCATATCCATGATATTTACTTTCTCTGTGCCTCTGCCATAGGCACAGGTGTTTTTAACAGATCAAGTTTTTTAGGCTGAACCATACTCCATAATGTACAAGGTTCAGCATATTAATGTCATTATTTGCAAATCTTCCTCCCAGATTATACAATAAAATTTACAGCAAGAAAAGAAACCCTTTCAAGTATCACATTGGACAATTTATTACCATATTCCTGCTTCACCCTTTAAGTGTTTCAAGGCTTAAAGCTCATTCTGATTAGATGTTGCTTATCTTGGTCTGTACAACCATGCTTTAAAGCAACTAACAGCTTGTGGTTCTTATCTTAGTCTGTACAACCACACTTTAGAGCAACTGAGTGCTAGTGGTTTTCGGAAATATGAATGTTAAGTAAATATACCCACAAACCTGAAAATTTCAACTTATCTCCTTAAAACTACCTTGTTACAGTTTAATGTTGGAAGAAAGCAGGTAAGAAAAGAACCCAAACAAACCTGCAGAAATGTTCCCTTTTATTCAGCCCAGGAACACCAAAACACTAGAAACAAAATTGTGTATGATTTTCTGACATCACTTTGTATGCAGGGGTTGGAACTAGATGATCTTCAAGGTCCCTTCCAACCCAAACAATTCTGTGATTCTGCTATTTATGATGGTGTTCCTACAGTGCTGTACTTTGAAGTCACAATAAAAGATGCAGGAAGAACAGTTTTGTATCGCCTTTATCTGTAGGTTAACTGACTTTAACAAGTTGCTTTGAATGCCACTGCATGTTTTTATGAGTTACTAGTAGGACAGAAATTTGATGTTCCTGTAGCTTACTCATCTCTACAGCTTTTTCTACATCACTGTATTTGTACAAAACATACATGATTAGTAGTTTTTCAGTAAATCCATTTTATGACATTCACAATCCTCAGACAAATAGAAATTGTGCGCTCTAGCTACAATACTAATGACTATATCCCTTATTCAGAAAACAGTGCTTTAAAATCTGATTTCAAGGACTCAAGCATTTAGCCTTCAAAGTGAACTGCGACAACAGTATTTACTTACACAGTTTTAACTCACAGTAGTGTTGGATTTTACGCTTTTATAGCTCTAGCATTAATAGGGTGGGAGGGGAAGGGAGAGAGTCTGCACCTTTATATAAAAGCTCTTCCACTCCAATGCATAGCATGCCAAAGGACTTACAACATAAACGTTAATTTACCAGTTTTAAACCATTAGATGCTGAGAAACAGCAGGTTACGCATTCATCTGTCTTTACACTCCCAAAATACTCCTCACAGATACCAGGCAGTGTAGAGATGGGAAAAATGTTATGTGTGCAGGAGCTAGGAAGCCATGAATTAGTTTTTATACTTTCAAGAATTCCTAAAACAAACACAAAAAACACCTTCATGTTGCAAATCAAGCTAGAAAAGTGGCAGACTTCGTTTTATCACATCATGCCTGGGGAGAGCCATTCTTGATGCACTTGCTGTTTAAAGGAAGTGTATCTTGAAGTGGCAGAGTTTCTCTAGATTGGAGCTATCACCAGTTTATTCTGCTCCATTCCTCCCAGAGAAACAATAAGCAGTCTTTGGGTCTTCATAAGTGGAAGCAGCAGTATTTGTTTCCTATCAGCCTAACCCTGAAAGTAGTGATAGAATAAGGACTCTGAAAGCTGTTTGAACTAATGTATCTGGCAGTAACTTCATGCTAAACAAGAAAGGTAATAATCAGAGCACTCCACTAGTCACACACTTGAAGAAAATACAGGGAAAAGATCTAATCAATAGGATGTCTAATGAGATAGTCAAAACCAAACTCTTGTCAGTGATCCCTTTTATTCTCAGCTAAACTTTTGTTGTTGTTGTGTTTCTTTTAACCAGACACAGAGAGCCTGGACACGCCAAAAAAGCTCTTACTGAGTTTAGCCTGAGAATTATCATTAGCATCTGATCTCACGCACCAGCAATTCCCTCTTTCTGGGCTTTTTTCCACTGATTAAATACTTGAGGTTGACAGGGTTTCCTCTCCCCTCCCCTTAAACTATCATATTTGATCTTTTAAAACACACTGGACATAGCAAAGGTTTAGCCATTTAACATCTGCAGAATTCTCATGGTCTGTTTAACATAGTACAATGTTGACAGGGTCTTTTTCCCCCCTACGCAGTGTTTCACCTCTGTTTTTACTATTTCATTACTAACTAAATATTAACCTAGTCTCTTACCTCTGCTGCAGAACCTCTGTCCTACCCTTTTTACATCTACAAAGAAATCTAAGTGTAACATAATCATAATCTTCAAGTCTCAAAAGCCTTACGCCTGTGATACAGTCATTCCCAATTGCATTTGAACTCATTTTCTCTACAGAAACTTACCAACAGTGCATGTCAGCAGCTTCACCTTATTTCTTTGAGCACCAGGAGTTACCTGATTTATGAATATGAATTCTTTATAGTTTTAAAAATACTGCTTTAAAGAGGCATATCTCAAGTGTGTTTGTCCAACAGCTCTCTCCCTCTCCTTCCTTTCTTCTGTCTCTCTGGCACTTTGGTAAAATCTATCATGAACAAAGGTGGCTGGCTTGATGGACACAAGAAAACTATGTGCATAAAACTGTACTCAGTTTCCACTAAATCTGTGGTATGGACCAATAAAGATGAAAAGTTTTAAGAAAGGACTGAACCTACCCTCAGCTCGCATCAACTCTTTCATAACTGTCTAAAAACTGTAACGAAGTGTAGGGAAAGAAGTCAGATTTCAGAAAGTGATCTCACTCTCATTAGTATTTCAAAAGAACAAAATAACAAAGGCCAAATAAGCACTGAGCTGAAGAGATTTCTTTTTTTTCCCTCTGTATCATCTGCCAGTCACTCTCAACATCTTTAAGTTTAAAAGGACTTTGCCCTGCAAATCAGTCAGTACAAGAAGTTTTATACAAGTGCCTGGATTTTGCCATAAATCTGTGGGTCATTCTTTCTTGAAGTATTGAAAAAAAAAAATAAATAAAATAAAAAGAGTAAAGCTACTTCTGCCTATGATCTTAGTTTATGAATTAAGCATGAAAATAAACAACCTTCAGGATCATGGTAATTCATTGTGTAACATTTCTTCTAGCATTTTCAGAGAATGGACCTGAATAATTTTGTTTTACATAAAACTTATTCTGATTTTGCCTTAGGAAATCTGCGGACACTTTGCAAAACAGTTTGAAAAACAATGATTTTTGACACTTCTACTTCCTCGCATTTTGACAGTGCAACTATTCCTTCAAACAGGAAGAACTTCCTCCTACAGGTAGTGCTACTAGGATGAATGCATAGAAAACTGCTCACCAAGCATCACTTTAACTTTACATCAGCATGTTTTCCAGTGTGCTTATTATAATCAACATGTAACATAACTGCATTCAGCACAGCAAATTACTTTTGTGTTTAATATGTAAAAAGAAGAATTATCATTGTCAACTGATCACAACTGGTAATGGCATCACCCAGCCAACTCAAACTAGTTTACACTATGGCTAAGATAAGATTTACTCTTCTATCGTGGTATTTTGTACTTCAGACAAGCAGTGCTGTGAGGAATGTTCCACATCAGGTTTTAAAGATCACTATGAAACAACTTTGCCTGCAACTCCACAAATGCAAATCCTATTGTAGCTGTATAAGTTTGTCATTTTAGTTAAATTTATGTACATAAAATAAACCAATGAGATAGACGCATTTTAGAGACTGGAAACAAATTAAAGCAAGTTTTCCTCTTTTTCTAAGAAAAATCAGAGTTAGTGCACTATTAATCCACAGTAATGCTTCACGTAAACCCGTTTGTGTCTCACTGATATACTGCAATTCAGAAACCCCTTTTTTTTTACTTTTATTCACATTACTAAAACAGTTTTTAGTAAAGAGTAATTCATAATCTGTGGGCATAAACACATACACTATAAAAGGTAGTGAAAATTATTATCATACCTAAGCCAGCAACTATATGTAGCAAAATCTGTTAATAAAAAAGCAATCTGTAAAACACCACAGAGCGCAGATCGTACGAGGATACAAAAGCAAAACTTGTCAGGAAAAGGTTAAGCACATATTTAACTTACTCATGCTTTCTATTGAACTCAACAAGAAATGAAGTCCAGCTAAAAGTTATGGGAATCCTTACATACCTTTCTGAATAGGATCTATTTCAATGTACTTTCAATAGCAATACTATTGAATATAATACTAGAAAACTATTCTCTATCTTAAGGGGTCTGATAATATTAATAAGTAAATAAAATGAATCCCAGGCAACAGGAAAACTTAAGAAACAGCACAGAAGAATTCTCTTGACCTGAGTCTAACTTTTTCGTATTTTTAATGTGACTTTACTGCTCATGAAAGGCGTCAGATTAAGAACCCTCAGGCTGAAGTTACCTATACATCCACAGACATTTAGTGCAGCAGCAGCAACATTGTCAAATTTCCTCTTAAAATGCATTTCTGCCCTGAAGCTGATCAGAGTTTACACACTGCAAAATAATGTGGGCTTGTTTTGGTGGTTATTGTTTGGTTTTCTTTATTAAATTTATTTTTAAATTCCAGGAAAAATAATGTAAAGCCATATTCATGACGGAAGGAGCTCACTTTCCAGTGTTAAGGGGCCTTCAGATTACATGTGTGCAAGTAAATACTTCTGCATAATCTTACTTCATAACTGTGTTGATACTGAAGTCAGGCACTTGGTCTTAAGCTGTCAGCCTCCCATGATCCACTACCTCACTATTTTCTGTGCAAAGCTCACTCTCCCCAGTTAACAAGTACCAATCTCCAGGGAGAACCAGAGACTGAAAGCACAACTCCACAGGTTCTCAAGTCCAAAAATTTATATGGAAGCAAATGTTCATGGATTCAACCATTACTTGCTCCTAGGTAATTATGCTTGTCTTCACTGGGAAGTAACAGCTAATGAGCCAAGATGCAAATGGGAAACAACCTTTTACAAGCTGTTTCTCCACAGCCAACCTCACAAGCAACAGAAGTAATACAACGAAATGCCTTCACTTCATTAGTACAACCATGTCTTTCTCGTACTAGCACAAACCCGTTTATTCTGCCAAACACAAATCTTCAGACTATGTGAAAGCACACTCTAAGAAACATAATGCTGTGTATGACCACATCCCAATGTAAGGCTTTTAACATTTGCAATGCACACCTGCATCACTAAGAGCTCTCCTGATACAAGTATCTTTATGTTCATTAATAAAGGGAAAAAAAAGCTTTTAAAAAAAAACCCCACCAAATAAGCACCAAGACTGATGCACAATTTGGTTCAGTTTCATTTTTACCAGTGCACAGCAAATTCAAACAGAGAATATTCTGGTTTCCACTTACCTAGTATTTAAGCAGTGTTTTCATTACCTGTAGTATGGTACCTCCCAAAGAATTTCAGTAAGACCATTGCTCCTTTTTTCCAAGAATCGTACCAACACACTTGGACACACTCCCTGACCATGTATATACTCAATTTTAAACACTTAGATCTTACTACTTTGATTTCAACATGTGAAGTTATGCATGAGTGCATTTACTAGATCAGAACTTAAATAATTTTGCAAATGCGCTATTAAGAGGAACACACTGAACTGCGACTAGGTTACTGGTGCTACCAATGCCTTTTTCCTTTAAGTTAGAACATCTGAAGTTTCCTAACAACTGGAGATACTCTATAATGCATCTCTGCTACTAAAGAAACTAAAGGCAGCTATAGAATAGAGAAAGAAATGACAGCCACATTTGTCAAAGAGAGGAAAAGCACAGAATATATTAAGAGTTGTTTCACATCTTCATTTCAACAGTTAGTAGTTTGGGCAAATTTCAGCCTCCACTGAGAATCACAGGCTGAAAGGAACATCTGCAGATCATTCGGTTCAGCTCCCTCACAACCTCTCCAGGCAATTTGTCCTAGAGTTTCATGGGAAGAAAACAGGGAGGAACTAAGGAAGCCTCTGGCAGACCAGCTTTTCAACAGTACTACAAACAGGTACGCATGTAAGTGCGGTATCTATATCAAATACACTGCAGGAGTATTTTAACATAATGTCAACTGATGGCTAAGTAAATGGACGAGACTCATGATTTGAAACTCCATGGTTTCTAATTTAACTTAAAGCATATCAGATATCTGTATCATGATTACGTTATTTTTTTTTTTTTTTTACAATCTGTGGAGATTGCTAGAACTTCTATTTCTAACCATACTTTTACCAAATGAAACATTACCTACACCACGCTAAATCTACTTTATATTCAATATGTGATAAAATATAAATATCCATATCTATCAGCAATAAAATATCAGGAGCGCCATAAAGCAGATTTTTGGTAATATGCAGCAGTTCTGCTATAGTAAGAGTTACATAAATTACTTGATCTATTTATATGTCCTGAACCCAGGACAATGGTAGCCAAACAAGAGGGCTGACAGGCAGCAAGGAAACTGCTCAAGTCCATTTTATTCAGTCACATTCAGCAGGATCTTGATCTGGACATTCAAATGTGCCTCTACAGAACCTCTAACAATTCAAAAAATGACAATTCAGCTCTCATTCAATCATCTGTGGAAGCGTTAAGGCTTTCTAGAAAGGGATTGAGGACACCCTACATAATCAGGAGCTTTAAGAACCAATTTATGGGCTCACCTCTGTACCTAATAGCTGAGAAAGGGAAGCATTCTTGTTATGCAAGCCCAGTGCAGCAGTCAGTGTGGGTCATGCTCAATGCTACAGGAGCTACAAAGCCAGCGCCTTAGAATGATGTGTCAGCCCAGATGTGCTGCCATTAATCCATGACCACGACTGCTTCCAGTGCTGAGCTGATCAAGCACACAATGCACTCTTGTGGGCTTGCTTCAGGGCCTGTGCTTGTATTTATTGCAGGATGATGACACTACAGTATTTGAAAACCAAGGCATCTGAGAACTAAAACATGGATTCAGGTGCTTGCCTTTAAATATCTGTGTTAAAAATCGCATGATTTAACAAACACTGACAAGTAGTCTTCAGGTTAAGAACAACAGATTAGAAAATAATCCTTGCGAATGGAAATGTTCTAGCAAACTACAGTGCAAACCTATAATATGTTATACTAATTTGGTTTTTATTTAATGGCCTGTACAGAATTGAGGAAAGGCTCAGACACTGTCTACCACCACAGCAGGAAGGATTTTGTCTTCTATCTGTACTCTGTGATAGATTAAAATAGTTCTGTTTGTGCCTCTGGAGATAGCCTAATATAGTTATAGACTCCTTCTCTCATAAACAGGATGAGTAGCTTACAGTGAAAAAAAATCATAGCTTTCCATCTGATCAAATCCATTTCCAAAATGTCAGTGTATCTTCCCCTTAAAAAAAATCATTTAAAGTTATAAGCAAACTCATGAATCCATGTTTCTTCCACAAATAACACAAAAGGTCTTTCTTCCTGCACAAAATGTGATTTCAAGGATACTTACCAAAACTGTTTAGATGGTCTTATAATCAT
>WYDI02028560.1:1169-20696 GCA_009867235.2 Psittacus erithacus
CCTTCCCTGTTGGTGAGCATGGGGTCAAGCATGGCACCTCTCCTTGTCAGCTCCTCTATTACTTGCAGAAGGAAGTTGTCTTCCACACAATGAAGGAACCTCCTGGATTGCTTGTGCCAGGCTGTACCGTCCCTCCAGCAGATATGAGGGTGGTTGAAGTTCCCCATGAGAACAAGAGCCAGTTCCTGCTCCACAGAGCTCATGCTGTTGGGCCTAGCTAGACATTACTATGAGTTTGTGTGGCTTTAAGGTTCCAGTGATATACTGTTCCTTTGAAACTTCTCCTGCTTCCCTTTGAAGTTCTTCCAGCTGAACACAGTGCTCAAAGGAAACCAGTCTGTTGTCTAAAAAGTGCAAAAGCAGACTCAAGAGAGAAATGAACCCTTGGATTAATCTCATGTGGAGATCCACCCTCTCTTTTAGCTGTAAGGGACAGATCCTCACCCCATGTAACCTGTCTGTATTTCACTGGAGTCCCTGGAGTAACCTGACAGTGCATGAAGGTCAGGATTTGCCTCAAGTCATCTCGTCTCAAGGATTAGAATATTAACTGTACACAGCTCAGGTAGACATTTTTATACCTGTAATGGTAAATATAAATGTCAAGAGCAGCAAGAGATCAGTATGCATTGTTACACTTGCACTCTGCTTATCCTCTGAGCAAAGTAATAATCCAGCAATTGTTTGTGGTTACAGAAGATTCCAGTTTAAATAGTGCCAGGTAGAAAGTGCAAATTAAGAGACTTCAGGGTACTTCTCTCCTTCCTTTGCAAGCACACATACATCACTCAGCATTGCTTGGGACTAAGAAAATCAAACAGTCATAGAGACTTAAATTTCAATTTACCTGCAAGGCCAATTTTATCTCATAACAACTAAGTACATTATACATTGTAGTACATGCCCAGAGGTCTACTCAGGCAACAAGGACCTTTCTTTTAATGCATATTATGTCATGTATCTCCACTTTCTGTCATACGAATTCATACACTAAAATTAATTTTAATAATATTTCTGTTGACACTGACAATAGAGGAAAGACACTGCAAGAAAACAAGACAAGAAAAGAACTAAAAAAGAAATCCAAGTGAAAAACACTGCAGAAGATAAAAAAAAATTAAAAAAATTTAAAAAAAGGTATTATTTTGCAAAGCCAAAGGAATAAAATATGGTCAGTATAATCACGTAGCCATTCTGTAAGAGAAATACTTCCTGGCGCCTTGGCCCTGTGTCAATGGCCCCCTCTTGTGTCCCAGTTCTTTTTAAAGCAGGCTTTACACAGTAAATAAGGATGGAGGTGGGGAAGAGTAGGGAAAAAAAACCATCAGCCTTCTCTTAGGAAAATAAGACTTAATTAAAAAGTCTGCCATTGCTCTGCACTTAATTAGGGCTAACACAGCTGTTAATAAGTTTCTGATTGATAGTAAACCTGATGTCTGCACAGAAAACTACTTACTTGGTTCAAAGATGCTGATAGTTTCCTAAAGAAAAAAGATTCTGTTTTGTAATTGTGCATAATGTTAATATTTGAAATATCCTTAAGGGTGATTTTACCTATTAAAATTTCATATGTGAAATGAGAAATAAATGGTATTGCATTTTTAAAGGATCAGATTACTGTTGATTAAAGCTTTGTCTACACTTGAAATTTCCCAGTAGAACAGCTCTACTGGTGGTTGTAATAACAGGAGGACAAGCAGAGATAGGCTGCCAGCATTTGCTATTTAAATTGCAATGTCATCCAGACCTGATCTGTAACGAGTTATACAAGGCTGTGGTTATAATGTGGCTGTGACAGTTAACACTGCCAACCTAGCTACTGTTACTGAGCGTGTAACACAAAAAATTGGAACAAAAAAGCTGGTATAGATAGATGTGGTCAGAAAGTTAGTGTTTGTCTATAAAGCTGAGATAGATTGGAGTACTCATCTGTAACATGGTAATCCGAATGCTACCATGAATTTGCACCCTGCCTGAGAAGTTAAATATCAAGCAACAATTAATGAAGGAGAAGATTAAGTGGAAGGACAGATCAAGAGAGGGAAGGATGAGTAAAATTATTTGGAAGTAGAGGAAGGAAGCATTTGAGGATGGTAAATTTCATAGAAACAGGAGGGAAGAGAAACAGGCCTCTAGAGAAAAGGAGAAATAAGAAACTCCTGTGCAATCTACTTTTAATTTTTCAGTAGCACTCCTTCAAGTAGCAAATACAGTGAAGAGACTAAAGTAAGCTCTGAGAGTTGAAATGGAAACACAGAGAAAAGCCACATCAAAAGGAGGAACACAAAAGAGATTTGTGGAAGAAGAAATCTTTTGACAAATGAAAAAAAAATCAACAGAGAAAACGTAGGTATTGAAAAGGAGTGAAAAAGGCATAAAGAAAAAAAAAGAGGAAAAGCAAGAAAAAGGAAAATTACATGTAGCTTTTTGTAAGAGCTCTGTTATGTTTAACAAGAGGTTTAATGCTAGGAGTCACTGACTTCTCCAGCCTTTGGGAAGATGGTGTTCTACTCTTCAGCAATTCCAACACAGTGTCAACTGCTTGGCACCTCCCTTCCACAAACAATCAGGCAACACCACCTTAGAAAAAAAATCCAGCCCGTATCCTAATTCCTCACCCTCTTCTTCCCTTGACACTACTCAGCTTTGGGCAGGAGGCAGTTTACAACCCATGGATCTGACAGGCTGCTGCCCTCTTTCATGTAAGCCACACAGCCCTCCACTGAACATCATCAAAATGCACTGATACGTCAGACAACTGGATCTATGTGAGACTTCTGCAGGGCAACATAAGGCATGCATCTGCTGTGGCAAAAATCATGAGAAGCTGTGAAAACAGACATACACCTAAGCAAAACAGAACAACATACAAAATAAATCAAAAAAGGGTCAGGGTTAAAGGGAGAACAACATTAATGTGGGAATATGTTACAGACCGCCTGATCAAGAGGACTCTGTGAATGAAGTACTCTATAGAAAGATAGGAACAGCCTCACGCTTGCAGGCCCTTGTTCTCATGGGGGACTTCAACCACCCTAATATCTGTTGGAGGGACTGAAATGGGTTGTCCAGGGCAGTTGTGAATGCTCCATCCCTGGCGGTGTTCAAGGCCAGGTGGGACAGAGCCTTGGGTGCCATGGTTTAGTGTGAGGTGTCCCTGCCCATGGCAGGGGGCTGGAACTAGATGATCTTGAGGTCCTTTCCAACCCTAACTATTCTATGATTCTAAATCCAGGAGCACAGAGGAAAAGAGAATGAAGTCAGAACAGGCGAGATCAAAGTCTAGTCTCTTGAGAAGCCAGCCACAAAAGGTGTGCTCTAACCAAAGTATCTTAAGATTGACAGTTGGGAAATGATTTAATACCTCAGAATAGGAGAATGCACCCATGACAAGTAAATAGCTCACTCTCTAAGGGTGAATTATGCTTACCATGTTATGTTACTGCTGTAAAAATGACATAAACCTTTGATGTGAAGTAGAGCATTTTCAAGCTTCCTTGGTTCAAAGGAGCAGGGGTGGTACAAAATGTCAGCATGTCTGCTGGGCTTCTGAAAATTTTATCTCTGTTGCAAAAAAGCACATCTGATAATAGAATACCAGCATCCCAACACTGTGCCCTGTCAGGAAAAGAAGTTTACTGCTATGCAACTACAGTGATCAGGTAGGACTGCTGGGAGGCTGGCTAATGATGCAGTCACTGTTTTAATGGTAAGTCCAAGCATGCCTTTCAAGCGGCTGCCTCACTAAATGAAAAGAATGAGCAGTGTTGGTTAGTAGGTGAGGAGATAGTTATTCAGGCCTCAATTTGACCTAACATTTTGGTGTCATGAGAACCAGAAAGCAGTCTGGACTTAGTAAAAGATTTGAACCACATCAAATAAAAAGAGTGTGACCGTGCTCATATGTGAAGTAGACTTCTTTACTGTACAAGTGCACAACAAAAAGAGAAAGAAAGGACAATTTCCTCCTTACTGAATTCTGTCAGAAAAGTATAGAAATCTGTGACTTTCTTACGCATACTGTGTTTTGTAGAACACATCTACTGTGCCTCAACAGACTTGACTTTGATTTAATCTGAAAAATGGGAGCTAGAAGACTAATACTCCTCAAAAGGTGCCTGATGATACAGACAGCTATGTTCTTCAGTGAGAATGAGAGTGATATATTACCCTTTTACTACTATATGATGTCAAAAAGCTCCTATTTAGTTTACTGTAAATAAGATCTCTCCAGGTTTTCACATATGTACAGAGAAATATTTTGGACCTGTAATGGAAATACTTCATACCTAAATAAAATCAAGGCTGTGATGACTGTAAGAGGAATGTCAAGATTATTGTGGAAATCAGAATATATTTAAGTAGGTGGTGTCTCCTCAGACTGACATGCTCAGCAGAATTGCTTGAATAAGCCGTAACACAGAATGCACATATATTTAAGGAAAAATTTTCAAACAACCAGGAGTGTTTGTATTTTGCTCACATCATATACCACAATGCCAGTTACTGCGAAGGCCTGTCCCTAGAGAATGGCTTTGTCTTTTGAACAGTAAATCACATTGCAATCTACACATATGTATAATAAACCTAAGCTTAATGGTAGCTCATCCTTTTTAAAATTAAGATTAATTAACTTGTAAAGGCCATTATTCTAACACCTGTTCTATTTAAAGAATTCAATCAACACACCAGAAATTCAGTAGCAAGAACCATAGCTATTCCATTGTACTTAAAAATACATTTCCTATTCATCAAGCTTAAAACAAGTTCAGCTTAAAAATAAGCAATTGACAGCACCTAAAATAGCAGTAACAAATTCCATAGACTGAAGCACTTGTGCTATAATGCCTCAAGCAAATTTATAAGCAATTTCCTAGAATATTCTCAGAGTGTAAAGCATGCAGTTATCAGGAATCCCTACTACAGATTCTGGCCTCATTTTTTCCCCCTAAATGTTTTTGACAAAAATAAAGAAAGTAAATGCAAGTAAAACACAGCAAAATGGATTTGTGAAAGCAAACTGCCTAGCTGGCATGGTGCCTATTGTATAGAATAAATAAACCAGATACATTTTTAGGCAATTCCATCATTTGTACTCTGAGAAAAAGACTATCAGAGGATGTCCTCTTACATGTTAGGAGTTCACACTGCTGTTAGGTTTTCTTCAGTGCTAAAGGAGGCTAAAGTTTTCTGATTAATGCAATCAGAAGAGTAGAGAGGCAAACACTTCAGGAAATACTTGCCTATCTTAATACAGTCTGCCCATTTTGGCACAAGTAATAGTTGTTTACTCTTAAGTTGTTCAAAGTTAATGGATGTCCTATGATTTCTTTATGGCTCTGAGACAGCAGGCTTCAGTAGGGTTTTATTTCCCAGTTCTTGGGTGAAAGGACTTGTCCAATTCTCACTTATTTTCTTGGCAATCCTGATTCTGCTTTGAATTTTATACTGGAGATACTGACCTACCTGCAGGGGACTACAGTTAAAAAAAAAATGAAAATTAAGTGTACAGCTTTATGAACAGACTCAAAAGGTGAGAACACAAATAAACAACATAGTGCAACAGAGAACAACTACAAAATATTATTGTAGTGTAACTCTGCTGTACTCTATATGTAAATATGTAAAAATAAGATCATACAGAAATAAAAGAGCTGCATTATAGCAGATATCTGTAATAGAAAATCTCTCCTACAGTACACAGAAAAGCTTTTTACTTTTAAATTTTAAATCCAATCTTTCTGAAATAGAACTTTGTTACTTCAGCAACTGTATACAACTATTTTCTTGATCTAAATCTTCACTAACTAGGCTTCTGGATCAAAATCACAGATAGTAACTCATCAAAATATTCAGATACAATTTAAAATTCTGTCTTCATATTGTAAAAATGATGATCTTTTGTAGCTGTCTCTGGTCTGTTTTCATGCTTAAAATTCAGCCAAGATAGGACTAGTGGTCTTCAGTGGATGAAATTGAACTTTTACTAGAAGACTTATCCCTTTGGAAAACAAGACAAAGCTAACAAAACAGCTGAATGTTCCTTGATACAAATCTTTATTTGGTAAGAATCAGTGTTTTTAATAATAATCCTAATAACGATTTATACCTATTGAAAAGCCAAGCCCTTTACTTCAGTACAATCACAACAATTTCTTGACTTTCAAAAATACCATTCTCTAAATGCTCCTGCTAACACAAATAATATTCAGTGCTAACAGACGTGGTCCAAACTTTTTAAAATGCAACATCACACTCCTCAATACACAGGGAGAACCCCAAGTATCTAAAACCTGGTCATCTCAAAAAGAAATACTGGCTACTCTGCATTGTATTTCCTACTTGAACGTAAAATAATATTATATGAGGAAATACAAACCAGGCAGTCTTTAATTACACATTGCTTTAGCTCTCAAGTTAAACAAACTTTCAATAAAATGTTAACAACGGCACTTGATAAGGTACTCACAACGCTAAGTCTTTAGAGTTGTATTATTCAAGTGTTGCATTTGTCAAAACAGGTGTGATACTTTTTTTATTGCCAATCCATGAAACAAGACTGAAGGGACTGAAGCAATCAGCTGATACACTTTGGAGGCTTAAAAACACCCTGGAGAACTAGCACCAGTGAAGTAATTCCGAACATGACTCTATTTGGGACAAAACAGAAGTCCAGATGGGTGACAACATCTGCATGTTTATCAGTAAAACTCTTGCACAGTTAAACTCCTGGAAATGTTCTAGCACACTTTTACCCTTGGGTGAAGCCACCTTTGTTTTCTCTTGCAGAACACTGAGAAACAGACTTCAGAAAAAAAAAAAAAAAAGTTTAAAAAAAGGTGTGTGGAAATTAATCTGAAACAGGTCTAGGAGAAGCTCAACTCAAACTGGCAGTTACAGTCAAAACTCAGGAAAGCAACAACCTTGGAGCCATCACTGAGGGCTATCAAGCATCACTGATATGCAGACCAGATGCATTTAACCTTGCTGAGATGGTATTGAGAAGATGACAACACATACCATTTCCCTAATATATAGAACCTTCTTGCCTCTGCATCTTTAGCCCTGTACACAGTTCTGGTCACAACATCTCAAGAAGGACATAGTGGAGTTAGAAAAGGTACACAGAATGGCAATTAAGATAATCAAAGTGGTAGAGCATTTGTATATGAGAAGAGATTAAAAAGTCTGGGACTCTTCAATTTGGTGAGAAGGTAACTGAGGAAGGAAATGACAGATTTTATTTAATTATGACTCTGAGGTGCTCGCCATACCCCTGCACTTCTAGAAGTAAGTGCCTTCTGATGAGCTGCGTAGGAGATCAGTTTAATACAGAAACAAAATTATTTCTTTACTCAGTAAATAGTGCATTCCTGAATCTTGCAGCCATGGGCAGCTGTAGAGGCAGATGGTATCAGCATATTCTAAAAGGAATCAGATGAATTCACTGACAACAGGTCCATAATGAATACTGAAAGGATTATGTTGGGATGTATCTTCTAACAACCCTAAGGACAATTCTGGATGCCAGGGTAATACATGGGAGGAAATATCTAGGCTTGTATATTCTCCCTAAATAGTATTTCCTCTTGTCACTGTCAGAGTACTGAGCTAGACAATCTCACCCAGTAAGTGATTTCTTACATTCTAGGATTTTGTCTATTTTGCTATGATATGCTATTCAGTTGATTTGGAAGAAAACAGATCTCCTGCGAAGGCAACCCATGTAAGCCTGCTAGGCATGGTGATCAACTGTCAACTTAGTAACAGGAGCGATCATCTCCATACAGCAGTGCTGCACTCTGAGTACGGGAAGATTGGTTAGGGTTTTTCTCCCTACCACTATCTAAAATATTTGCGCCAAATCCTATCTTTTCTCTTGTGTGGGAAAGAAGGAGGAAGAGAAGGGAAATATAAGCAAATTCCAGCACATTGACACAAGTAATACATGTACATACACGGTCCATATGGTGGAATACAAATCACAGCATTTGTCCTTTATCTGTGGAAGAAGCACTTTGAGTGATAGTAATGAATGATGTGAAAGGAGATATGAAACTGTAGGAAATTAACATCCTCCCTGAGAAAGGAATTGCCTGTGGGCAGCGTACTCAGGAAGATGAGGAAATGGAAGTCTCCAAGCCTATGCTAACACAAAAAGGAGCAGTAGCACTACCATCACCACCTCTAATTCCTCAGGGCCCATTTCTGAGAAAGAGTAGTTCTCAATGTTTTTCATAAACCCTATCCTGTGGCAGTCCAAAAATAGTCCCTAACCCAGTCCTTCAAAAGGGCTAAAGACCAAATTCTGGACATGCTCAGCAAAATCATTCATAATCATGGAGCCTGGAAGTAAGGATGGCAGTTTCCGTATCCCCAGTCAGTGTGGCATGAGGCAGAATTTCTAGAATTTTGATTTTGGCATATAAAGTGTATTTAAATCCTTTTTTTGCATATAGTCTTCACACTTCTAATTCATACAAGAATATCCAGCTGTAATAAACATGCATTATTACTCCATGTCGAGTGCTCATTCTTTGCTAAGTAGCCTCTTTGAAAGCAGAAACCATCCAATGTAACAGTGATGCTTTCAGACTGCAGTACAGCAAGCTGCCCTGTGACTGATAAATTTGAGAGCCCTAGAGGATACAGCTCATGCAGGGTCTTTAGTATACTCATTGTGGTTTTTCCTTGCATCAGCTGAAGGATCAAGGGAGGCATTATGAAAGAAAATTCAGTATCTTGAACAATCATCGGAAGAAATCTGAAGACTACCTTAAATGTATGATTTCAGTATTAATTGGAGGCTTACAATTTTGCTGTTTCTGTACATTTCCTTTTTTTCCCCTCTCCCCTGGAGACAGTGTCACAAGATGGCTACTTACATTATTGAGAGAGTGTATGCACAAAAAATTGGCTGTCTTGTGAAAAATTCCTCCTCAATGCCCCTACATATTGCTGTCTTAAGATCCTGTGGTTTTCTGCCGCATTCCTCCTCCCCCCACCATCCCATATATGCACGTACTCCCTACACCTGAAGAGAATGAACAGGAGATGTTACCTATTATAGACTTGATGTATAAGCCAAAACGGTTTCTTATAGCACACAGTACTTTCGTGACAACTGTGTGTTGGAGAGTTCACTTTATATCCAAGTATTTGTTTCTATTCTTGCACTGCATTAAAATTTTTCAACAGGTATCAACAATTTTTCTCTGCATTAGGTCTCACTCCATTTCATAATTCACTCTCAATTCAACTTAAGATTTTCCTTGTTGTGTTTTACAGCCTGTTTTGCTGATGTGGTGGATTTGTTGCCCCCATTCCCTGTTTCAATTTCTGCACCAAGTTTTGTGTTATCATTGTTACTGATGATAGAGCTTTCTTATGCTTCACTGGTTTCGTCCGGTTGACTTGTAGTTGCAGGGTTACTTGATTCTTCTATACTGCATGCCTCACCAGTGTCTAGATTATGATTCCATTCCTTCATTAATTCCAAAACTGGTCTTGGACAACATGTGCTTCACCCTAGGTGTAAGAGTAAATTTCATTAAAGTTTTACTTCAACAAATGTAGGAACTATTATTAAAAACAGAAGACCAGAGCAATTGTCCTGTTTGCTTTAAGCCTTGCACTTTAATCTACAGTCAGATACAGAAAAAAATAAAATAAAGTTTTCCAAATGCTGGTCTTCCCTTTGGCAAGCACTACTACTGCAAGTAGTAGTACCCCTGCTTCTCCCCATTTCTGTATCCATCAGCATTTCTTTACATTACTGAGAAAATAAATGTGCCTGGACACCAGTCCCATTTTACTTTGTCAAAACCAGAATGGGCAGTACAAAAATCTGTGTGTCCAGAAGGAAAAATTTTCCTAAAACTGCTTGGGCTTCTGTCCTCTTAGCTCATGCTGTATGATCTGAAATAATTTTGGTTTGCCTCCTTTGGCCATTCAGTAAACTGACACTTACGCATCTGAAAGTTTGGAGAGAAAGGATAGTGCATATTATATGTAAAGTTTATACACGGCTTTCCTGTTGCTTATTTTTAAGGGATAATATTTTGCATTAGTATTGCCAATCTTCTGATGCTCCTACAGCATTTCACTATCAGCAGGGATACTTTTCTAATAGTAATTAATGATATGTAGCTACTAGGTAGTTTATCATCTGCACTGTACAGACTTGTAAACTGCAACTTAGAAAATATAATCACTTTTTCTGAAGTCACACAGTGGATCCAACAGAGGAAAGAGGTCACAGAAGAGACTGGTTTTTTAGAGCTCTTTCCCCCATCTTATTAGACTCTCAGGTTTTATATCAAACTCCTACTTGGTTTTGTGTGTATATGTGAGAACTGGTATTTAGAAAGTATTTCCTTTGTTTGAAACGTATAACTATGTATGCATACGTACCAAACGATCAGGGCATAAACACTCATATCCATCAGAAAGGTAAGTTTCAATTTTGCAAAACAACCTCATCTGTTGGAGATGCAGTTTTACATCTACAATTATGACAGCTATGGACATAACTGATGAGGCACATTTTAACTACCTTTTTTGCATGAACAATTATGTAGTTAAATATGTAGCTTGCGGTGATTGCACCCACAAAATCAGAGGGTGAGTTTAGGCCTTTTTAAAAGATCTAGGCCTTACAAAGTGCCAGATAATTGTACACCACATAAAAGAGAGGAGGGTGTTTATTTCCTGACAGTTTTTAAGAAAATAAGGCCATTTAAGTTAATTATGTGTGTTGGCTCATTTGAACACCTGTTGAGTTTAATTCACTAGCACCTGGTGCCAACTATGGGTAGAAGGAGTGGAGGTTTACTAATTGACAGACTATGCTGTTTTAATTCTGTTTCCGTTTCAACTTTTTTTTCTGTTCAGCTTTTAAGAAGCAAACTTTAGCAGTATTCGAGACAAAAATTAAGAGATGTCCAACTACTTATGGAAAACACAATAAAATATTTTCTCCATGAACACATCTAACACAGTTTCAAGGATGATGGGCACCTTTATTCTGTTAATCTCTGTGACACATACACTAATTGAAAAACACCAAGGAGAAGGACAGTTTGAAGTGCTAATTTTCAAGAGCTGTTCAGAGCATTAGTCTGGAGTATTTTAGATTTTAGGGGACAAAATATTCAGATACTATACTGGAGAAAAAGGAGATTTTAGGTAGCACCAGTAAACTGAGAGCAGGAAATAGAGCGGTTAAGTATTTGATTCATTATCAGACATTCAGAATCCAATGAGCATTCCACTGAAACTGTTAAAATGATGTAGAGATAAACAGAAGAAACTTCAAATTAGGTATGATACACACTAAATGGAAGGACATGATGTCTGGAAATAGTAAAAAAACTTCTGATACCATGGGGAAAGTTGACAGTCAGAGAAAAGCCTTGATGCATACAGGAAGGTCCAATATAGCCACAGCCAAGGCAAAAAGGAGCAACTGTCTTGTCTTGATTTTTCTATACAGAAAAAAAAGCCAGAGATAATGCTTATATTTAGTTGAGAGAAATCATGAATATAACCATCCGTTAAAAATAGAGACTGATCAACAGAAATGGAAAACGTACACATAACTAAGATGGAATAAACTTACATGGACAATGATAAACCCAGAAGTAATTGCACTAATTTAAACAAAAGAGAACTTGCGTATCAGAAAAATATCATGAAGTGCAACTGCCATTTATTTTATTCAGACACAACAGCAGAATGCATTACTTTGCTGGTAACAAAAATGTTGAGGTGGTTTCAAGGACCATATTTGTGCAGGGTGAAGGCATATGCGTATTAAATCCACTTGTGTAGTATATATTCTAGCCCTTATAGTTCTTGTCAAATGCCTGCTTTACAGAATCACAGAAAGTGATCCTCTCACAAGCCATCCAACCCAAATGTCATCACTTCAGTCAAGGGAAGGAACAGCAATGCTGTGCTGTCACCCAGCACAAGCCTTTGCATCTAGGCAAGTTTCTACTGTATCTCCAGTCTGGGTCTCCTGCATCTTCAGTAGGCAGTGTGACCACTAGGCTAGCACACAAAAAG
Organism: Psittacus erithacus; assembly: GCA_009867235.2. NCBI lineage: Eukaryota > Metazoa > Chordata > Aves > Psittaciformes > Psittacidae > Psittacus > Psittacus erithacus. The sequence goes on from WYDI02028560.1 coordinate 13,239, forward strand.
GTGGTATCTCTGCCAAGTTACTGAAAGACAGACATGACTTTTTTACTGCATTATGCCAGAAGACTGTTTTCTTTGGCTGTAACCTGACTCTGAACTGCCCAGTGCTGCCAAAGGAGGGAGGTCTAGATGAACAAAAACATCCAACTCCAGACAGATCAGAAAATTTACATTGGAAAGTGAGAGGCTGCTTTGTTAATGATAGCTGTAAGCGGATCTCATCTCAGAATCATTACGCATTCTTAGGCATTTCAGTCCTTCATTAGATCTAAATTTTCAAGTCCTTACACAACTTTTGAAACATGCTTAAATAATTTGCAGAACAGGAACACATATATGTGCTTCCTGCTGAACTGGGGTTGTAAGTCAGGCACAAAAGGATTTGGGCTTTAGGCATTTCATTTGCTTGTAAAAGCCAATCTGCCCCCAAAAGAAACTAGAAATCTCACATGCTGTACACATAAATTTTACATTTAGGGTCTTGCTTTTACTTTTCATTCAAGCATACTAATGTACCTGTAAATTTAATCAGAAATCACAGCAATGACACAGAATGATAAACTGGAGCTCACCTCTATGTGTGCAAAAGCTCTTCCAAGAAAAAATCAGTAGAGGAGAGGAAAGAAGAAAAAACCACCTTCTGTTAAAACAGAGCTAAGAAAATACCAGATTCTCCTAGTGGGAAGTGAAGAAAATGAGGTAGAGTATTCTTAGAGTTAAAATATATCACAATCCATACAATATATAACATTAGGTAGAAAAAGTTAAATAGAGCATACTTTTAAATTCTAGCTTAAAGTAATTGGAAATTACGGTATCAAACCAAAATATGTGTATCCATAAAAATATTTATTGCAAAAGAAGATTTGCCCTATATTTCATTAATATTATACTTAGTATATAAGTAATACACTCCTGCAGGTTATGCAGAAACCACACATAGTGGTAATAAAATCTTTGTGTTTCTTAGAAACTTAAAAATATTCAGCTATCCTGTTGTTTTTTTTTTTTGCTCTCACTTTTTAGAAGATGTAAAAAGTTAAAATGTGTCTGGAAAAGTTTTAACTGGTATAAAGATCAGAATAATCAAAACTAGTGACAGAACTGCATTAATTAGTATTTCTGATAAATGGTTAATCATCAACCCTTTGCATAGCCCCTGGCCAAAACTATAAATGGTCTCAAACTGACAACACGTGAACCTCCAGAGGTATCCACTAACTTGAGCTGAGCTGGAGGTAATTTGTTTAGCTGCAAGTACATAGCAACTTTGAAATTAAAAATTTCATTGTTAAAGTACTGGTCTGGAATATGGAATCGCCACACCTACGTTTGAAATGCCAGTTTTAATCATACAGAATGACTTGTGACTTCGTAAATTTTTGGTACAGATGGTAGGGATTTCCTGGTGGGAGACTGGTGCCAAATGCATTTACTCCTATGCAGAAGCTCATGTGTCACAGGGTACCAAGGGGTAAATTTTTTTACACACAGAATTCTCTACATGATAATGCACTTTCATGTTCCCCATCTGGCTATTGTAAAATCACAAAGACTGTGAAGGCACAAGCATGAAATAGAAACCAGTGTCCTGATTTTCAGTTGTACCGAGTATCTGCAACTTCCACTAAAGATGGAAGCCACAGGTGATAAGTGGCTCTGAAAACCAGGCCTTCTTGGGACATCTTAATGAGCGCTTGTTCAAGAATCCTGTATGGTGTCAACATGTCCCTGTTTTTTCTCTAAGGTTTTACTAGTGATGGAAAAATATTTAACTGCCACTTCAAACACTGCAATATTAATACATAGAAAAGCAAACCATAAGCAGCATAGGAGAATGAAAATAAGATAACTGGGGGCTTCTAATGAAACATGCAGATGGAAGGTAGAAGGTACAGACTCTTCTAGACAGTCTGCCTTCTTAGGCTAGACAATTCTTTGCCATAGGTATATTTTTATGTAAGTTTAAAAATATTTGGACAAATCAGTGGAAAAAAGTCTTTTGGCTGAGGAAACCCTGAGCAACAAATGACTGGAGGCTGGTATAAGATTCCAGTACTGAATACTTTTCCTGTTCTTATCCTCCAAACATCTAACAAAAATTATGTGCAATAAATAAATAGGGACTGAGATGGGGAAGTGTTTAGTAGCAAAAAAGCTAAACAGATCCATCAGCATTCAAGAAAACAGCCATATTAGTTGAAACCATTTTTCAAGAAATTCAGCAGAACCACACCAAGGACACTGGGCACCACATATGCACAGTACAGCTCATGGAGTAAGTTCAGCCAAGCACCATCGGCAAGTAGAGCAGCACGCTGTGTTCACACACAGCAGTTCCAAAGTATCTAACGCTGGAGCTACTGATCACAGGCAGATGGCTGCCAAAGTCTCCCTTAGACCTGGAGACACAGCAATCCAAGCCTTAAAACAGCACTGAAAGTCAGCTCATGCTAGCACAGATATATTTAAGAGACCAAAATGCCTCTTTGCAGTTCTACTGTAATAGAAAATGCTGACTGATCACATATAGGAAAGGTTGAAGCACAAAGGCAAGATCACTGTCTAAGACTGTCTCATCCAGAAAGCTTTCCCTCAAGGAAGCATCTAAAAACTGCATGGAGTAGATCAGCTGGAGGAAAAAACGGATTCAGTGTGTTTCCAGATACACTGGAAGTGTATGTCAGAGAGTATTTTACTTACCTATGAAATTGTTTCATTATACCATTTACATCTATTTATTTAACACCAATTTTGCTTTTCAGAAAATGTGTACTACTTAAAGGCAAAAAAAAGAAAACCGAGCTCGAAACTACTACATCTGTGGAATCCATTGCAGTACAGTAAGCATTTGTTCTGTGAGAGCATTGTGTACTTACCAGCCTCACTAACTTTTCCAGATCAGATTTTTGAAGTACAGGTCTCTCTTTCTTATTAATTCAAAATGCTCTTCTTCTAAGCTTTCTATAAAAGGTGTAAGAAAGTTAGGGTCAGTGAATGCGTACCTACTGTTTTTCACTGGTAAGGCAAAAACTGTGTATTATGGGATCACTGTGAAATTAAAAGGCTTGCAGGACTAGGAATGCTTCAGAGGAACTCAACAAAAATGAATCAAGTTCTGAAAAATGCATGCCTCAGGTTTAATGATAAAGGGTATTATGTTACAAGGTGATTTAGTCTTGGTCAATAGATAGCCACATAAGGAAAATATAATTGATATTATATAGATTTTTAAAGTAGCAGCCAAAGTTTTAACAAGATACAGCAACTGAAGTAAAAGATAGAAAAAATTAAACTGAAAGTGTAGTATTCTGCTATTCTGTAATTCAATCACCCAAATCACTTGGCTAACTGAAATCTAACCTGTTGCCACCATGTGCAGTATTTCCATCACAGAAGCTTTGCTTATTGCAAACACTTTATATTTACCTTTTCATTTCATGTCCAAGCAATATTTTCCATTAAACAATTCAACAACTGAGTAATAAAAACCATCATTAATTCTTGCCCTGCTGTTTTTAGACTAGTAAGCTAAAACTCCACTGAATTAATAACACTCACAAGACATGAAACAACAGCAACAAGACAAAACAGACCACTCAATTTCAACCATGAAGTCCCAATCAGCTGCCTTTCAAAAGTAAAGCAAAAATATAAAAATTTGTATCAAACACAGGTCATTGACTTAGTATAAAAATTGCAAAAAAGCATTTTATTCTGCAGTTTTATTTTATAGAAGACAGTTTTGTCATACTTATTAGTTGCTTGTATCCCTTAAGTCAAGTGTACTGCTGTTCAAAATGTGATAAACTCTGTTCTGAATTCTTACAATCTATGAAATGTGTTCAATTCTGAGTCTAAGGTGCTATTCTTCATTGAACAACAGTAAATTAAAGCAAGAGTGATTCATAAAAAAATGTAGAAGTGTCTGATATCCTTTTGCTGCTACAACAGATGTCTTTTTCAAAACAAAAACATAAAGCAGAAAATACTATGGCAAAACATCATTTTTAATTTTTCCTTTGTGCTCTGGTATCAAGCTGCATCTCCTTTAACTACCTAGTGTGAACCTTGCCTCATTTGGCCTCATCTAAACTGTTGCATCAGTAGAAACAGGGTAATAAAAACTCAAAGAAATCAGAAATGTCAGAAAAATTTTAAGACGCACCCGTAAATTCACATGTTGAAAGTGCGTAGGTTCATGTAAATATACCTTGTTTGCACTCTTATCCTGTATCTATTTCTTGCAGTTTTGAGTAAAATATGTAAATAAAAGCAGTATCTGCATGACTGTAAATTCAATTTACTCTTTTTATATCATCTACTTCCTTTATGCCAGTTACATTCTTAATGATGTGGTAATAATAAAAGAAAGTAATATACATGAAACTAAAACAAATGCATTCCTAAAAATGGTGTTTCTATCAAACCCAGTGTTTAAATTTGCTTTGTATTTGGTTTCTGTGACTAAAAGTGTTTACCAACAGAAGTATTAACCAGAAAAATCAACTGTGAATGTTTCTTAGAGAATATACTTTGAAAGTAAATATTGATCTGTATTCTACTAATCACATAACAAGTGAAAAACCCTATCATGTGATCTGTGTTTTCAATCAAAACTAATCAAGTCAGATTAAATTTCTAATAGATTTTACATCATACTATTCATGAACAACTGACATGCAAAAATGACAAACAAGTACTTTTGAGAAATTAATACACCTATTTCTGGCCATTTAAAACAAAAAAAGAAGCTAACTTCATCAAATAAATTATTTGTATGAAATCATGTTTTTAGTTCTACTCCCAAAACACAGAAGTAGTTACTGAAAATGTAATTGTCACATCCTAGTGAAGGATGTCTGTCACTTTATATCAAAGTAAAATACCCTGGAGTTTCATTCACATGGCTTTAATTTTTAATTTTAAGGTAAAATATAAAATTAATATTTAAGTGCTTTTTCCCAAAAACTTTTAATCTCAAAATGTCTTCAACAAAAATTGCTGTTTTCTTTCATCCTCCAATTCACCTTCCCAATATCCCTTAGGACTTAAATCCACATGGAACTCAATTTAAAGAACAGAAAATGGGAAAAATGCATTCATGTCAGGACACGATACACTAAGTGTTGGCTGGTGACAAAGCCCATTCTTCTGTTATGCATAGATAGGACTAAATTCTCTCCAGACTAAGGCAGTCCCAGACAACAGATAAGTTCAGCCGAAGAAATCAAGTGAAGTAGGTGAAACTTTTTGCATGAAACCTTGAAAATCTGTGCAGACATTCTCTGTGCAAAAGAGGTGCAAAAATTACCACATTTTCTTAATGGGTTTCTTATTGCTGCAATGCAGGAAGTAATCTATTAGGCACCCTAGACTTTAGCTGCACAAAGGTTTTTGAGAATTATCACAGGGGCCAGAGTCCCTGAGCACACTTGGAAGAATGAATAAGAAATCCAATAGGATAGATTGCACAGGAGAAAGAAGCCCCTGACCCTTTACTATCAAAGAATAGCATATGGGCTGAACTCTCTGAGCGTAACAACCAGGAAGACACTTGCTACTCTTTCAATGTGCTGACATACTTTTGTATTTTAATGGATTTTCTTTTTGTTGGTTACTATTGTGTATACTTCTATTGGTATATGTTAAAATAGAAAAGAAATGGAAAGTGTGAGGTACACCTCAGTTTAAATTACATATAAAAATCCATCACGCTAGCACTGCCCCATTATGCAGAGGCAGCTCTGTGCATTAACATTCATGGAAACAGAGTTTGTGAGTCACCTCAGGGCTTATGCTCCCCATATAGGTAGAGACTGAGCCTGTCATGGCAATGGTACCCTTGGTACCAAGATGGATCATGCCATCTGCACTGCAAAAAGAGCTCTGGCAGCTAGCAAATTACCAGGGAGGTGTTAGCTGTAGCCTAGAAGGGTCAAAGTTGTGATGATAGCAATAATGGGTGCAACAGAATCTTTAAGACCATTAGAGGAGCGCCAGGAGCACACGCTATTATTCAGTGTGGGAAGAAAAGTAATTTGCAAAAACAGAATTAAAATCAGAAGATGATCTTATGGGTTTTGTATTACTGTTTTCAAATTAAGCAATAAAAAGGAGTGTGAATTGTATTATATTAATTCATCTACAGTATTCTCATTCTTGCGTAGTCAACACAACAAGAGGTGAATTAATGTTTCTTAGTTCTGACACTGTTGTTATTACAAAATGCTAATTTTAAGAAATATTTATATTGCTAATTAAGAAAGAAGGTCAGAAGTTCTAAGCTCTGGCTGCAATCAACACAGTTCACTGCTCTGAATTTTAGAAGTTCTGAGCTGTGAATTGTGCTGATCGCAGACACCACTCTGGATTCTTATTAGCCAGTCAAACCATCCAATTTCTACCTGCCATTTTTTAATATATTCTATTGTATTACATTGTGCAAATCCTACTACCCTGATACAAACATTAATATCATGAAGTACAACAATAAAACTCATTCTGTACGAGCATAAAAAGTACATATGGATTTCAGAAATAATAAAAAAATAAATGCAATAAAGCTATGAACACTTCATCATGCAGGAGAAGAAAAGTGAGCTAGTTGTATAGAAAAGAAACTGAAGAACCAAAACAAAGTAGAAAGAAAGACCAAACAATGAAAATTCAAAAGAGAGGAGGGTATGAAACTGTGTGCCTATGCCTGCATGCTTATCTACAAAGCCTTACCTTACAAAAACTCAGCTGAGCTGCATGCAACAAAAGTAAAGCAATCACAGGACAGAAACAATAACAAATGCAACAGCAAGTAATGGTGCTCTGAAACACTTCCATTTAAAGCATCAGCTGGGGGCAACTGAGAGATGATGATGACTGAAAGTAGCTTTCATGAACAAAACACATACAAATAAAATATGAAAGAAGAAGAGTCCGTGCATACAGTGAGGCATTTTAGTTGCATCATATGAACAGTAATTTATGCGCTTTACTACAATCTATTTTTAATTACTGGGTTATCTTTTAGTATTTTTTAGCTATTATGGGCAGGATAAGACTTTTCAGAGAGGTATTGTTATTTTGTAGGTAAGACAAATGTTATACATGATGAAAGACTTCAATAAAAATATGTAAATACTCTCAAAAGTGTAGAATTTCTTCCTCTACCCACAGCTGACTAACAGACTTTCAAAGGACACAGATAGATAACTTGTACAGGGAGACCTGGCAGCCCTCAAGCACCTCAGTTACAAAATCATGACATGTCCTGGGTTCAGCAGTAGCAGTCATTTTTCTCCTTCTTAGTAGCTGGTACAGTGCTGCATTTCTGACTTTCGGTCTAGGAACAGTGCTGATAGCACCAATGTTTTTAGCTACTGCTTATAATGTTTACATTAATCAAGGACTTTCTGAGCCTCATGCTCTGCCCTGGGAGGAGGGGAAGCCGGGAGGAAGCAGAGA
>WYDI02028562.1:0-31078 GCA_009867235.2 Psittacus erithacus
ACCTATAGCTTGCATTTTCTAGCCAGTTTCAGGTTCATTACTTGCCAATTCCCCATCAGCCACCCCAGTACTATTCTGTAGCATCATTTGTTGTGCTTCCCTTTAATTTATAGGGGAAGTATTAGCCGGTTTATGCAGCCTTTTCCAAGTTACTTGCTGCTGCTTTTTAGAATGCACACACAGTCTATAAAAAGCTATGCTTATCCCAATGGAGTACAAAGTTTGATCCCTCTCAGATATACTGTGGGATTTCAGGGTACAGGGATTTTTATACTTGAAATATTCAAGAGGTGACTTTAACCCTGTCCTCTTCAGCCACTGCAGTTCTGTGGGTTTTTAGAAACAACACACGCACTTGCTGTGTTCACTAGGGCTGATGTAAACAGTACAATGCATTTGTATTAGAAACCTCAGTGTCAACAAGGATCTCAAACAGAACCCTTGAGACAAGCCACAATTGTCTCAAAACAAGACATAAATATGCAAAAGGGATAGAAAACAATATACGGAAATACTCCTTTTTCAACTGCTTCTCTTCCTTTCTTCCACAGACATTGATTGTTTCGGTCTCTTTACTGGAACAGAAAATACAATTTCTGACCTTCTAAAAAAACCCAAAATTACTGTTGACAGGAATGTGGCAAAAATACACTGCTTATAGAGCATGAAAGCAATTCCTTAGCAAGAGAGGCCCCGATTCTCCCAACTCAAACATATTTCACTTTGTATACATTAAGTTCAAGACATACATCTATGGGAGGTGACAGATTTGCCAGAGATGAGTGACAAAATATCAAACAGATTCGCTCTGAAAATCTCTAAAGCTACAGCATTCTGTGATTTGCCATAGTACAACACATAAGTGGCTGTTCTAAGGGGTGTGGCCCACATACTTAGGTATCCAAATCATTCCTTCCAGTGACCTATCACCAACTCAAGAGATTTTCCCTTCAGCCTCAGTCTGAAATATCCAAAAGACCATTAATCCTTAATACACTGCAAAGACTTACAAGTTACGGAAAGTAACCTCCACACTGGTTCATAACTTCAGCTCCTTTTAAGTGTCTCCTTTTAAGTCAGAAGAAGGAATAAGAAGAATTGCCTGATTTGTTCTGTGGTTTAGCCACATCACGCAGACTTTATTTTAGAAGAACCATGGGATTAAGTGTATTATTCAACTTCTAGCACAGTAAAACATCAGATCAATTTTTAAGAGACAGTCCATCTGCAAGTCATCCAAAGCATCTAAATAGTACCAATAATATGACCATATTACATTTCAAATACTTTTACAGCATCACAACTAGCTCCTCTCAGAGATTCTCTTCCAAATATGTTTTTAAAAGCCTTCACCACTTAAAATGCTTCCTTGAAATCCTGTTTAAGACATCATCTGTATTTCTATGCTCCAGAAGATTTAATCACCATAGGATTTTATATCTATAGAAAATGTATTCATTCAGAGCCAGACATAGGCTTCCAGCCTCTTCACTTAAATACATTTTCATGCCAATAAAAAGTTACCCCATAAATGAACATGAAGGTGCTGGTGGGATTAGATTTAGGAAAAGAATCTTTAATTTAGACAAATATATTAGGAAGCAACAATGAAGGAAAAATAACCTTTTCTGTATCTGACAGCTAAATTAATGTTTTCTAAAAGCTGGTATTACATAAAATGCTCCTCTCTGAGCTTGCAGAAGAGACATACATTCACCTATGTTTACTTCACTTAATTTTTTCCTACTTTGACAATCAGCCTAAAATTTGATAGAGAGATGAATTCCCAGAGTACAATCTCCACAATCTTCCAGCACAGTCAGCAATGACAAAATTCCATTGTAGCAGACTAGCTGATTGGTAGGGACCAGCAAATAAATGAGTTAAGACTTGCTTCCTTCTCCTTTAGGCATTAAACACAGATAATTTTTCTGTGTGCAAAAACCCTAAACTGAAAACTACTGGGACAGCACACACGCCTCAGTGCACAAATACACAAAAGGAGGAAAGGTGAGAGAATATATGCCCCCCCAAAGATGTTTACACTGCAGAACATTACACATTTGTGCTCCCCTGAAGCACAAGACGTGACAACTTGCACCCCTGGTTTGTGCAACCAACTGCCACATGACTTGTGAATCTATCCCACTTTTGTCTAATTTTGGAAGACAGATTCTAATGAATTATGGACTAAGCCACTCATGCGGATTTTTTAGTAAAATAGATTCAAAGAACAAGCAATCCATACAGACAGTTCTCTTCAAATCAAATTTTCCAAACATGATTCAGAACATCCTTTCAGAATGCTAAACAGGGCTGCACTGCTCATTCTCTAGCAAGCCTGTGAAATGAAACAGAGCGGTCTGGATCCACTAACTGTCGGAGACCCATGTTTGCTCTTACCTGAGGTGTCCGCACCCAGGAGATGCCGCAGCCTGCTGCAAAGCTGAACTATGTTATCAAGTTGACGGTTTATCTGTGCATCTTGCACCCACGCTGGCATGTGGCACACTGGGCATTCTATGCCAACACAGTCACCCACACAAGATCTGAAAGTCAAATGTGACAATCCGTTATTCAGCATAAGTTATCTACTGTACTCACTATCAACCTTTTCATACCCAAATGCTCAGCAAGAATCTCTTATTTAAGCATTGACAAAACACTATTGTAAAGCCCACATGAGTGAGTCACAAATAGGGGAGAGGACATATTTATTACAGCAAGTGAAAATTCATAAGCAAGCAAGCCAAGCCCAGAGCCTCATCAGGACACTGAATGAAAGTCATCTTGAATGCATGAAGACATATCTTGTAACTCCCACTGACTCACAAGTTGATCCAAATTTTCAATGTATGCTAGAGCTCCATTGCTGTTTTGTCTCCAGATTACAATTAGGCTTGAAGTATCAAAACTGTGCATCGTTCTACACCTCAGCTAAAGGTAGGGCTATTCTGTAGACTTGTTTTTAAGCAAGTGATAGAAAGACAACCCACAGTAAACTACCATTTGCATTTTTCCCACTTAAAATTTTCTTGATACTGTGAAGTTTCACATTTCTGAACTCTTTTCTGCAAGAAGTCCAAAAATGATCTGCAGGTGGGCAGAGTATTCCATCACTTTTTTCTTTCAGAGCATTCGTATCAGGAAATGATCAAGGTGAGGTGGGTGGGCAAACATTTACTCAGTAAAGGTCATTTAACACTTGTTGCTTCTTAGTAATACTTGTCTTCCCATGCCAGTCTAAAATCTTTTATTTGTTTGATTAGTCTAATTAGAAGATCTTATGATTTGCCACCCAAACTGCAACATTCAAGGGCCATTGTTACTTCTCATCTCCAATTTGTCCTATTAAGTGGAGGTTATGATTTCAAATACCCAAGATTGAATTAATTTCAAAAATCTCTGTTACCTTACTACCATGTAGCACACACAATTCTAGCCAAAGGTACAAAGTTAAATGCGAGCAGATCATGTTAAACATTCAGAGGAACAGAATGCAAGTAGTATCAAGGCACTGCTATTTGGAGAGGAAGATCAAAGTCTATACACCTAGACTCTTAACACATAGTCATCCTGAAAGCTGACAGTTTTTCACCCCAAAACTAGTATTGTATCAGTGAACAATACCAGAGTTATAACTACCATCACTTTTCTAGGTGAAGCGTTATCTTCAGATCTGTTCTCTACACTGGTATCTTTCCCTCAAGCACCACAAAAGTATCATGTCTTCAGTTAATTTCAAGACAGGAAATTTGCTATGTAAAAACTGCTGCTAGGTGTGTTTTGTGCTTTAACCAGCCTGCTCTGAACAGGCAAAGGAAAGCATGGTTGAGACACTGCTACGATCAGGGGACTGAAGTACAGCTCTTGGCTTTGATATATTCTAGATGACATTGACAAATCACTTGGAGCAAAGAACCAACCAGATCTCGTTCTCTAGGAAAGCTGGCCTCAGATTTCCATCTGTAAAAGGTAGTGCAAAGGAAACACAGAACGACATTTATACCATGACATTTCCTAATTACATCTAGCTGCTGGGTTTTTATAGTTAATGGATAATGACTGTAACTAACTTAGTAGAGTTACTCAGACAAAACTGCAAAAACTGATCTTAATAAATATCCCTGTCTATAATAAAACCCATGCTGAGAGAGAACCAGTTACATTATATGTGACCTGATTATTGCAGTTCATTAGCTTCGCATATTTCACTGCATACATCAGAAGCCAGCTTCAGCCACTCACCCCACTCCTTCCTGGGCATATTAATAAATGCCTGTCTTCAGCAGTGGAATCGAATCAGTTCATGTCAGAATACTGCAGATTTAATCCATGTTGTACCAAACTTGCTTGTAAACAAATTAATCTAAATTTCCTTAGGTTTATTTAAAAAAATAGCCCGTATCCAAGACTCAATCATCAAAGGACACATTACATTAATGACTAAAAGGTCAGTAATGCAAATGAGGAGAGAGAAGGTATAACATAACTTGGTAAGAGCAAATAAACTCTTCCTGGAGTAAGAAATAGCTGTTAGTGAGTGCTTAACATATTAGCTACTCTTTCCAGCCTCATCACGGCAAACTGCATCAATGATTTTTCTTAGAAAATAAAAATAAAAAAAACCAAACTCACAAAAGCAAAACAAAAAATCCTTCAACAAACAGTAGGTGTTTGAAATCTATCACCTAGAATACACTGGGAGTTACCCAAAATAAAACCACAAAGCTTTAGATGCCCAACAACTAAACAGTCGTGTTTATTAAGCCACCCTTACATTACCCTTCATCAATCCACACTATACCTGGGGGGAGGGGGGGGAAATAAGGTATTTTATAAGGTAGATAAGAATATATTTATAAATAACTGGTACAAGCTTCTGGGGGTTATTTCAACAAAATTTGCTTCAGGTGGCACAATCTTTTACAGCAATTGATGGCCAAGACTGGGAAAGAACACGCATGCCTGTATTAAAATGAATAATTTGTCCACCTTTTAATATACCCATACCAGAGAAAGAGATGCTGAGGGCACCTGTCTCATTATCAGTTACTCCTTAAGAAGCAAGAAAAACTTTTGCTAGTATTTTACTCTTTGGGCCTTCAACACTCCAAGCTCCTGTAAGATGCAGCTGAAGACAGAGTGAATACAATGCTAGGAGGGATGGAGGCCTTTATTCTGCTTTTACTGACACACTGACTACAGTAGCAACAAGAGGAAAAGGTATCTAAACTGGCTTACAAGCAGAAGTTTGAAAAGGCCTATCCTCTCCACGGTAACAAGCATAGGACTTTATCATACAGTTCACATCTGTACTGTCCAAAGAAACTGTTCAAGATATATGACTGATCTTTTAATTCCCCATGTTTGCATTGGCATGCCATGAACAGCACTGGCATACTGGACAGACAGAAGGCTCAACCCAGCGGCTTCCCCATAGGAGATTCTGGAGCATACACATTTCAGACTCTGACTGTACCAGTGCTGCAGTGAGTTGTCCTAAGACAGGCCAAGTGACTACTGCCTCCTCAGAAATGCTCCATTAGCAGGATGTTTCTAACTTAGCAGTGTTTAACTGCTCTCATGTTGGGATGGACATGAATACAGTTACAGTTAAGAGTGGCAGATATGAATGAGTGAAGCCATTAACATAGCCGACCAAAGCAATGGCAAGCAACACTCAATCCTCTCAAGCACACCAAAATCCTCTTAGAAACAGGAAGTATCTTTCCAGGCTGCTCTTTTTTGTTCGTTTTGAAAGGATCAAGAGGAAAGAGTTTGAGATTACAAGAAATGGAAGTTTTGCCTCCCACTTCACCACGAGTGGACAACCACCCCACACACGTCCATCAGAGTGAGGGTTCCCTTCAACCTGACCAACATCCTAAAGCCTAAACGAGCACTCGAAGAGCCCTTCGAAGCCCCGGCGGGCGGGGAGGGAGGGAGGCGGGAGGCCGAGCCCGCCTCACCGCTCTACTTACAGGCAGAAGACGTGTTCGCACTGCCCCAGGGACACGGGCTCCCGCAGGACGCCGGCGCTGTGGGCAGAGGAAGGAGAAACACAGCACTTTTAACACACGCGGCCGCCAGGGCACGGAGCCAGCGGCGGCTCCGCTCGCCGGCTGCGGGAGAAAGGAGAAGGGGGGCACCCATTACCAGCGAGAGCAGCTCAGCGCTCTCTCCAGCCGCCCCAGCGCTGCGCGGGTGCGGGCCCAGGCAGGGCCGGGCAGCGCCATGGAAGGGGCGGCGATCTCCGGGACCGGCCGGTTGCCCGAGCGGCCGCGCAACACCTCCCGCATCTCCCACCGCTACCGCCACCGCCGCTCCGGATTCCCCGCCTGACATCACTGCGCAAGCGCGGAAGGCCGACTGCCCGCCAACGCGCATGCGCGTCCCGAGGAGCCGCGCTTCCCGCGCTTCGGGAGCGGGGCGGGGCAACCCGTGAGGTGAGGGCTGAGGTAAATGGCGGGCTGAGCCGGCTTGAGGCGTTCAATAGTGTCCAAACCGGGCAAGCACCCCAGCTCGATGCGTCTATATGCGTCTTTCTAATACCTGTTTATCTATAACGAACAGATCTAATGCAGCACAAACATCTCCTGCCCAAATGTGACCCGGAAAGGGCAGGTGGGTGCAGAGTCATGGTGCTGAGGGTCTCCTGTCTTCAGCAGGGGTGCCTGCCCCATGCCAATACTTATCCACCCTAACTTTAAACATCCAATTTTCTTCCTTCCACCCATTCAGTCTGACAGAGTTTCTTCACCCATCTCCATTACTTTGAGTTTTGAGAGTGTTTTTTCACTCAGCGCCTCAGGATTCAGCACAATCTCCCAACTCTTTAAAGGTTGCTGTTTCTGAGGTGGTCCCTCCACAGACACAGCCCCACCATCCCTGCACAGTGTAATTACTGAAGTACATAAAGCAGTTATAGCAGGAATTTATCACTTTCAGGTAGAAATACTTCCTAGCCAAATAAAAGATAGAGCAGGAATGCTAGGAGCGATTTATAACAGCTTACTGACATTTCATGTCAAGAAGCTCCGTGAAGTGAATAAGCATCAAGCCATCAATCTCGGAACAAACATGATTAAAGCGAGCGAGTTATTCTTTGAGAGAACTTCATCATAAAAGGACATGGTGGCGGAGAGCTGCAAAGTTTGGTTGGCAGCAGTCGTAGAGAGCAGCCATCAGAGCAAGCCCCAGCATCTCGTCTGAAGTGTCAGGGGCTTTTCTCATCCCGTGTCTCCCTCCGTTTTCTTCCTATGGGTGGGTAGTTTCATCTCGTCCCTGCTCACCATGCAAAGTGAAAGCAGCAAGATGCTGCGATGGCATCCTGAACAAGAGGGATTAATTTGACCACTGGTGACAGCAGGGGCATTTTTCACAGCTCTTATCTCATCTAGAGAGAAGGACTTCTACTTAGATGGTGTTAAATAGGGGCTGAAAACATTTATTAATAAGTTATCCATATCTTCCAAGGAGGAGATTCTTCAGTTTTCAGGTTTCACCCTCTTCTGCTTTGATAGTTGTTTTCCCAGATAGCCCTCAACACTGGAGATGGTTTAAATTGGGATTATTTTTTTCTTTTCTTTATGGAAAGTTAAGTACTTATCTTTGCTACTAATATTAGCCAGAGGTGCGAGGAGGTCAGCGCTGCACAGGATGGGGAATTGTGCTCCATTGATGCAGGAAAATTTGCTACTGTCATCTAGGGCAAGCCATCATGTCACAGGATAGAACACATTCATGTGGCTGGGATGGTGGCATATTCAGCCTTTGTTAGGTCAATCCTGTCATATCTCTTAACCTGCTTGACCCCAGCAAATTCCATCTTGGCATTCCTTGCATTCATGATCACTCCAGTCCTTATCTACGATAAACTGTAGAGCTGTGTGAAGGATCAGCCAACAGCCTGTCCTTTGCAGACGACACTGTCCTTGCAGAATCAGAGGACAAGAATCTCCTTGCAGAATCTCCCTGCAGAGCCTGGAGGGAGAGGCATGGATGTAGACGTCCCCATCCACACACATCTGGTTTTCAACAGCACAGAGAGGAGGGCTGTTTGTTGTCATCGACAGCACAGTAGCAGCATCTGTGCTCTGGGATCCAGCTATGAAAAGTACAGTTGTATCTCTGTAATAGCCTGTTGTTTTCTAGTGCTCAGGAAACCCCCTGCTGTGTTAATAACACTAAGAGGTGTTCCCTTTGCTAACGGCCTGTTGTCTCCAGTGGTGGGGATCGGCAGGCCTTCTCCTGTGAAGGGAAGCAGCTCTGAGGAAAGAAACAACAGCCATGGAGGCAAGCATGGAAGTAAAACAAAACCAAATGCAAACTGCACCTTGTTAAGAGACGTGTTGGTGTTGAATGCTCCCAGGCAGCAGGCGAGCATCCTCCTTGCTTATCTTGGAGGAGGAAGCAGACAGAGAGAAGTGCCCTGGGCCCTGTCCTGCCCCAAGAGCAGCTTGTCCCCAAGCCCAGGAAGGTCGGCGCTGGACGTATTCCACAGTGCCTCTTCCCATCGTGTGTGAAAGCATCAAAACCACCTGGATGCAGGAGAGGGATGACAGCTGGACAGGGCATCCTTGCTCCTTTTCTTGGGTTGCAGCAGATGGAGCTGGGACAAGGACAGGACCTGTTCCCTCACACTGCCAAAACCAAGATAAACTCACAAAATAAGCTTAAACACTAATTTTACCCTTAAAAAAGAACAGTTGCCGGATGCAACCTTCATGTCCTGCTCCCTCTTACTTAGCCATTGTGTAATCATCCTGTGCTCCAAAGAACCAGTGCCTGGCGCACCAGGGTTAGTGAAAGATGGCAGAGGTCTTGCTGCCAAGATGAAACTTTAACACAATTTGAAGTGTTCAGCTCACGTTACAAACAACACTAGATCCATAGATCTCTTGAGTCAACCTGGCATTTATGTTCACAAAATATGAGAGGCTGATATATACTGTATAGGACAATGAAACAGATAAGTACCTCGTCTTCCATCCCTCCCACTGTAATATGTTTAGTGTCCCTCTCAATAAACCCGTGTGTGTGCACGTTGTCTCCATTGTGCTGAGACATTACTTGCGAATTTACAAACATTTACAAAGAAGTTAAACGGAGGCAAAGCACCACCGTGTGCTGGCAGCATCTAATACTTGTGTTCTAGAAAGATGTAAATGTCACAAGTGATTCATTCTCCCTAGTTTCATAAAGGTTAAGGAATTGGTGCTCTTGGAAATCTAAGAAACGTCTTCCTCTGCAGTGAATTACTGCAACCAATTGGACAGTCAGAAGCAAAAAAAAAAAGGATGCAGAGAACAGGGGGAGGCGAGAAATACATCTCTAAATGTGGTTGATGCAGTATTTAAAGTACAAGTAAAGCCATTCCAGGCAGTATAAGGCCCACACACTTTAAAATAAATTTGTTGCCTGACAGAAAGCCAGTAAAGCGGTTTCAGCAGTGCTGTGATAGAGTGTGACAGTGGCACTTGGGATGTGCATGAATCAGGCGCTCCACACCCCACCGAGGCAGCGATCGTCTTCCTCGTGCTAAACTGATAATGTGGTTTCCAAACAGTGTGGGGCTTCAGAGCTGAGCCCGTGCTGACAGATGGGGCGCAGCTTCTCGGCTGATGAGGGAGGTAGAAATTCTGTGTCTACCTTGTGCCTCATTTCAAAGCATTGCCCATCTGGTAAAGACCCTTTTATGTAAATACACCAGTACCTGATACTTTATTCATAGGCGAAGTTCCCCAGCTGTTCTTCAATAAATTCACAATCGCTGTGTGATTCATTGTGCAGCAGGAAGGAGTGTGTAGGGGGAAGCAGTTCCCTCAATTCTCACAAGCCAGTTGTTTTCCTGTAGGTGGAAAGAGCCAAAGCATCTGTGAAGAGGGGATCCCTCTCTTTTCATCCACCCAAATATGGATTACCTTCCAAAACCACCACCCCCTGCCAGGAAAGGGTGCCCTGCTCCAATGTGCAAAGCACCCACAGCAAGCAACAGGATGGATGTGCTTCAGTAGAAGAAAGAAAAAAAATGGGAGGAAGAGCAGCCTCACGCTTTGAATTCCCTCTTTGCCCAAATGTCTCAAATGAAGCCTTTAACAGGCTTTGCTCCTTGTCCTCCCTTCTGGGTCCAGTTTTGCTGTGTGCCCAAAGGCCTGCGAGCTCACCATGGTCTTCAGAGGCATTGTGGGCTTTGGCACTGACTTGAAAAACACAGGGCTGCTCTAATTATTTGGTGCAGTAATTGGTTAGGGCCATTAGACTAGCAAGTTTTAAGATTTCAGATATTGAGGGATTTGATCCCCAGTGGAAATAATAACAATTTAAAAAGTCTATTACACTTTCAGACTAAGCAGCACAGTCAGCATTGCATTACACGGTGTTAAATTATTAGTCGTCTCGATAGCAGGAACATCTGCTGGTGTTAGACATGGCATTTTTAATTAAAGGCAGCAGCAGAGAAGCCTGTGGTTGACCAGTTCTGCTTTCACCGTGCAAATTGGTAAATCCAAGAGGTACATGTACAAAAGATTTGTTCAGAGCACAGGCTCTGGACCTGGCACTGCAGAAATAGGGGCTGAAAAGCAGCCAAGGTGACAGATAATTCACACCTGCATCTGCTGGGCCAATCACTCCCTAGGAGAATGAATCCCTGGCTGGGTCGAAAGAGCAGGGGATTTTACAAAATTGAGATTATCCTTTTTTCAGAACACGGAGAAGAGGGGTTTCTGATGGAAAAGCAAGTAGCAGAAGACAAAAGTGGGAGGAAGCCCTGCGCTCAGCGATCAGCTGGGGACCACGTGTGCACTTTTGCTTTAGCAGCTGCTGATATTCCCCTGCTCCCCAGAATTTGAGGTGCACAGATCAATGGCACAGACCCTCCATATCAAGCAGTGCCTCCCAGGATTTTTACCTTCCAAAGT
Organism: Psittacus erithacus; assembly: GCA_009867235.2. Taxonomy (NCBI): domain Eukaryota; kingdom Metazoa; phylum Chordata; class Aves; order Psittaciformes; family Psittacidae; genus Psittacus; species Psittacus erithacus. Next base: position 10,926 of record WYDI02028562.1, read on the forward strand.
AACAAAGGTTTGAACAGGGAATAATTTGTACTCCCCACCAGCTGTGTACACAGACCCCTGGCTCTAAGCAGATCAAGCAGGACCACGAATCACCATTAGACCCAGGCCAGGGATTTGAGCATGGCTGGAAAATGCTCAAAGATGCTCCTGGGAGCATGAATACATCCAAGAAATACCTGTGTGTGTAGAGCCAAACAAAACAAGAAGGTCTTCTTGCCCTCTTTGCCTACCACCACCCCAGGGCAGTCCAACCACCCTGGATCACTGCCAGGCAGTCTCCTTCTCCTTTGGTGGGGCCCAGCGTTTCTGTAACAAAAGCTGAAGTTTAGATGTGTTTGCAAAATGCCAGGTCTTAACTTGGCAGGTGGGTGGAGATGAGGAGCAGAGGAAAGCTCTTGTCTCAGGGTATGGATGGCAAAACCGTCAGGCCCCACGGATGCACGTGGCTGCTTTCCCATCGGAGTGAAGCAGCCCAGGATTTCCCTCGACGAGCCCCGCAGATGGTGTTTGTTTGCTCAGCCACGATCAAAAAGGAAAATATTTGGTACAATCTGCTAGCAGGCAGAGGCAGACATATGGTCGGTGCGATGCAAGCCCGGATGCTCGGGGAAATGCAGGCAAAGCTTTGCAGCAGCTTTTAGGTGTTAGATTGCCCTTGAGTTGAGTGGGATACATGTCCAAGGAAACCTTTGAAGAACTTGGGTGCAGGTTTATACACTGGCTGCTGTGGCTTGAACCCTCTTACTATTTGATCTATTCTAATTAGTCTTGTTATACTACCCTTATTGTACTAGAGTTATTATATCTAACCCAACTTCAATTAATGTGAGCCTTAGCTCTGCCTCACTGCTTGTAGAATTTCAATGTGTGTTCTTCTGGCATGCAGAAAACACTGGTTAAAAATGACGGAGGCAAATAAAAGCAATTGCATGTTTGGAGGCAGCGGAGTCAAGGTGCAGGTGCAGTATTGCTTTTGTTCAGTGACTTACAAGCCTGTTTTTAAATGTACTGTTGCAGCATCAAGCCTGTGGGAAATCTTTGAGCCATCCCAAAACATAAATTCCTTTTTATTTCCCTTTTAGTTAATTTTTTAAATCCCCAAATCCTAATCGTTCTGATTTCTGTTTTCTAAATATCAAGGCCTGTTTCTTAATCAGGACTAACCTCCAGCTAAGGCACCACTGGTGACAATAAAGATTGTGGTGTGGTTTCCTGGCTGTGCTGAGCAGATAATGGGGGCAGTGGACCAGAGCTCAACAGCAGCAATGGCACTGTGACACACATTCTACAATGGGACCGTGAAGCAGTTTGGAATGTCTGTGTCCATCGCATCCTAAGGGAAGATGCCAAGGGCAGCACATGCTCCACTGTATACATTGCTTTTTTTGGATGTTGAAGAATTCAAGTCATTTTGGGGAGGTTTGAGTAGACCCCTCAGCTACACACGAGTTCTCAAGAGCAGGGCAGATGCTGTGTCCGAACACCAAGATGGGGATCCCTGTGGGGTAAAGCTCCATCCCCACTGAATTCAGAAATACTCTGTGGGGAGGGATGGGGCCATCTTTCCAGCCCTGGCAGGAGCTCTACACCTAAAATGCTGCATACAGTCAGACTGGTGCCTCTGCTGGCCTTGCTGTGGTGTATGAGTGGTGTAGCCCCGTTTTAGCTTGAATAAAGTCAAACCAGGGAAAAAAAGAAAAAAGGAATACGTATATGTGTGTGTGTATATATATATATACACATATATATATATATCAGCAAAAAGTATAGCTGGCCTTTCTGGAGAATATGAAATGTGTGGGTTATGCACCCTTAAGGTAAATCAAATTGCTCCTTCCCTATGTGCTGCAGCTTGGCCTGGACTATTACACACCCTCACATGCTGAGCTCCCAGAGCATTTTCCTGACTTGCTTCTGAGTGGAAGGAAACTAAGGAACAAAAACCCCAGCACATCTATATGTGCTTGCAACTAAGGGTATATACTTTTTAAATATGTAAGTATATTCTTTATTCTATTCTAATCCATACTAAACCCAAATTAACACGATAGCAGTTCCTGATGATTTATGTTGTTATAATAACTAACAGCAACTGCGTGCTGCTTAGCTGATGATTAATGATCCTTATTTACAGTGTTTTCAGCTCAGGTCTGCAGTGTACACTTGCAAACATCAAAGGAGAGTTCAGCTTTCCTTTTCTCCTGTATTTTGAGGCCAGTGTCGTAAATCCTGTACAAGCAGCCTTGACGGCTGCATTTTAATCCACAAATAGGATTGCTATGAACTGCCAGGAGAAATGCTAGTGTGACCGTAGAGCTGCAGAGGCTGGTTCCCTTTGGCCTGCGGGGCAGGTCTGGCTTCTCAACCTCCACAGGGAAGAGTGCCAGAACTATGGTGGCAACCAACACCATGGCACCCTCCGCTCTGAGTTGTCAGGGTCTGCCACTCCAACGGACCATGCCATAAGCACCAACCCCTGGTTATGTGCTTTGTTTTTCCTATAATCCCTCCTCTCAGTTCACCTCTGAGGTAAGTGAGATGGTTTGTGAGCACTGTCATGGAAAACCTCCTCTCCAGAGCCAGTGCACATCCTCTGCACTTACACTGCTCCATCCCGCTACCAGGACCTCCTCTCCCCCTGGCCTTGAGCCATTCAAGCCTAAAAGGTCCCTTTTTCCTGATCCACCCTGCAAACAGGCCCTTGGGGACAGGAAAGTGCTCCTGTTTTCATGAGATCAGTGCTGAGCACCTCTGAATGTCATAGCCTGGGTGGATGGAAAAACGGCTTCCCATCTTTTAAGATGATTTCAAGGAACGGGATAACCACATAGGCTGGCCTGCTTTCTTACATGAGTCAAGCCATTTCATCCCGTAATTTCTGCTTGAACCAGAGCTCAAAAACTGGGAGTGAGAAGGAAATAAAACACAGAAGCTTTGATTTGTCAGGATGAGACTGATGAGTAACACAGAAACTTAGCAGTCCTGGAATGACATCTATCTGTCATTTAACTAAGCATGAGAAGTGGTAGTGTATTGTTCAATGGGGCACTATATTAGTGTCATATACAAGCTGAGTTCAGGCACTGAAATCACCCCATGTAGGTTATTCACTGTGGAAGACTAACCTCTATAATAACATCAAGACTCTCCCAGGGGGCTGTGTAGGTTTCTTGAACTCACAGAGCAGGGCTGAAGCCCCACTAACATTCACCCAGTAACTTCACATGGGATTATGTTGGTACATGGGATTTCTGTAACAGTGCAAAATATGAACCCTGCCTGAAACTGCATCCTTGGGCTCTGCTGCCTCCATCGTGAGTGGATACAGGGTGACAGGGACTAAGGACCTTTGAAGGTTTGAGTACTTTTTGTTTGGGTTTGGGTTTTTGCTGTTGTTGCTGGTTTTTAAGATGCTTTTCCCAATTTAAAGCTGAGTGATGAGATAACAGTTCCCAAGAAGCCTCCCCAAGCAAAAGCTTGTACCTTAGGTGCATGTACACTGTGTAGTGCTCAGCTCCCAACCTCCCAGTGAAGGTCCCCATTGCTGCAACTCCCTAGTATTCCCTAATCCTGCCCAATTTCCCAAATCCCAGTTTATAACCCAACCCCGAGGAGCAGGAAGCTCCGTTTAACCCAGCAGCCCTCAGGCAGACAACCACAGTGGTTTATAACCAACAGATAAGCTTTGCCTTTGCTGCCATCCACCAGTGTATGTCAAAAAGCTGTTTTAGGGGGTAAAAATAAAGCTGCTGGCTGAGCCTATGATGAGGAAGTGCTGAAGGTGGAGAAAGCAGCTTAAAGGAAGGGCCTCACTGCCCATGTGAGGGAGGAAGCCCGTAGAGCATGTTCATGCAGAGGGTTACTGCAGCCTGAAGCATCAGCCCATGAGCAAAATGCTCCCTTTGCAGTGCTGCAGTTCTCAGAGAAGCTTTCATAATTTCTAGGGAGGCTCTGAAGGCTAATAAAAAAATGAATAAAGAAGTCAGCCTGAGCAATCGCTCTCTTCCTTTTCTACAGCAAGCCTCGAGCTGCCCTTGTCTGGCTGATCAGGTGCAGCTCTGATTTCCTGGGTTCCTGAAGCAGAACAGATCTGGCAGCGTCGCAGCCTGCTTTGTGGTGATGGATGGGAGTGATTATAATTGTTAATCTGATTAAGCCTATGGTCTCAACTTTTGCTCATCTTACTGACATTGAAAGTACTTAAAGAAACACTTCAGGAGGCGCATATGAAGATGCATCAAGCACGTGCTTCTGTGCACCTGTCATTATTGATCTTGGGGCTTGATCTGTTGCAAGACGATGGGATTTTGCGTTAAAATTGGATCCCTGGATTATCAACACAGACCAGCCCTCAGGCTTGGTGGTACAATAGGCAAAGAGTCTCTCTCCTTCAGCTTTGTTTTCTTTCTTTGACAGGATTTTAAAAAGGAATTTGGGGGGAGCAAGATGTGGTCCCACAGCCTGCTGCAGTCCAGAGCAGCCTGACTATGGGCTTCAGCTGGGAATTTGACTAAGTCTACGAGCCAGGGACTGCCCTTCTAATTTGCACCCGCTTCATCTGGCTGCTTTGAGGGTGTTACTATGCTCAAGATTAAAGGCGGAAAGGTATTTTGACCTCACATAACTCCCCAAGATGGTTGAAGAGCACCTAGAACAACTCTGGTGTTGCCAGCATTTCTTAATGTTTGTATTGTTGGTTTTTTTAATGACTTTTCTTATCAAAGTCAACTCCAATGCTTTAGCTTCCAGAGTTCCTGGGAGCAGGGTATGCTCAGTCACTGCAAGAGGGAAACCTTATGTACAAAACGTGTAAAATCTCTTACCTTTCAGAAGCCCCTAGATCTTAATTGCTTTCCAGCAATTATTTGTTAGATAAAAGTGCTCTTACAAAGCTGAAAACAGTTACCGTGTTTCTCCTCTGCCTTGCTCCTAGAGCTGGCTGAAGATAAATAAGAGACAGCCCTTTGGGTTAAGTTACCTAGCTCAGGCAAGGGCGCCAGCTCAGCCTGGGAGCTTCTCCAGGCTCCTGCAGCACACCCAGCAAAGAAAGGATCCTTGAGAAGGTGATTCAGGGCACCTCAGGAGCTCTTCACCCACTAGAGGAGCAGACCACCACTTGGTGATGCAAACCCCCTCTGGAGCCCTCATGGATATGGGTCAGCAGACTTCAGCTCTGTGCCGATGCTCCTCTCAGCATGCGTCTGTTTGAAAGTGCACTGGTGTAATTAAAGGTACTCTACTAATTGGATGTGCAAACCTAGGGGAACTCCTTTAATTGCATTTCAGTCTGGTTGGTATCATTTTAACTTAAATTTGTTGCTGTCTTGCACAGGAATAACTGGGTCTGGTTATGGAGAGGCATATCATCCTCCTTCCTCCTCCCCATTACATTCTGGATGTGCTTCAATTTGTTTGGCTCTGGTTGTGAAACAGCCATCACATGTTAAAGCAAAGGCTGTGTAAAACCCCTTCAGCTAGTAACTAGGACATAGTAGAGGGCTGAGACCTCACCTTGACCTGCTAATGGACGTAAAAACCTCAATTATTACCCTGTGTTCACTTGGATTGTATCTCGTATGTGTTACCATACCCTGAAGTCGCATTCTTTTGTTTCTTTCTTTGGGGTCAGTGAAGACCTGAGCTCTCTGTAAGCGATGCTTCATTTCTACTCAACATGCTTATCTGTAGTGAAAGACCCACTGCTTAAAATTCAAGAACCTCCATTAAACTGGAGGCTGGGGTGGATGATCAAGTTGCTTTGAGCCTTAAAGCTTGTGTCTCCCATCACAGGGCCATCAGAATTGTTCTCCCTGGCAATGGCTTATTTCCAAAAGTCTCTTCTAGCCCCCATTAGCAAAGTGAGGGGCTGCACCCCCAGGAACCCAGCACTGTGGAAAGGTGCCTGGCTTCAAGCTTTGCTCCATAGCTTGCAAGCACAAGCTGTACATTTTCTTCACCCTGGGCTAAATGTGGCCACTGTGACTCTGCCCTTGTGCCAGCTTTCAGGTGCTGCATGACTGTACCCCGACATGGGTCAGGACCCATATTAATGCCCCTTGGGGTGGCCATGTGTCCTTATACTGCTCTGAGCACAGGCTGCACCCCAGCTTCACAGAGCCCATCTCATTACCAGCACTGTGTATGCGAGTGGCGTGAGGAGCAGAGCCAACAGTAAGTCAGCGCTGGCTGTGTCCCTTACTAATGTTGTTCTTACTATTTCAGTGCCATCTTCCTCATTTCCACCCTCTCCCTGAACAACTAAATTAATTAGTAATTTTTTTTATTTAAATACTGTCTTAGAATAATAATTCTGATGATTTTTTTTGTCATTCCCCACTGCTTCTCTTCTCTGTTGTGCTCGCTTTTAATACACTGTTGATATTTTGTTATAGCTATGCAAGATCACAGCTGTTGTCTGCAAAAAAAGAGTAAAATCATGCTATGTGCTGTTGCCATCCAACAACCATTTTTCTTCTTTCACCAGCTCACAAAAAAACCCTTCCCCTGTTAAGCACAGGAGCATACATTTTTCTTGGCTTGTAAAAAGCTTCAGTGAAGATGCAGCAATGTAAGGAAGCTAAAGCCCTTATGACAGGCTGGGGCCTTATCCTGAGCCTGTTACAGTCACATCCTTCAGTTTCTGGATCTCAAGAGTGACCCCAGACAAGCAGCAGGTCTGTGGGCATCACCTGCTTCTTTGCTTTACTGCCCACTGGGTTATGCTTACCTGGACGTGTCCATTTGACCTGGCAACATGTTTTCTGATCTGACCCAGTAACAAAACTACTCTTGTGGCTCTTATGAAAGGACAAAAAAACTCTGGTTAGACCCTGGATTTATATTTGCGGCAGTGGTCAGGGCTGAGAGAAAACACTGCTTAACACTGGACAGCTGTCCTGCTCCTGTCAGACCTTTTCTCACCCTGCAAAGCCAGCCCACAGCAACCATTTGCATCAGGACCGAAGCTCAGCAAGGATCAGGCTGGAGAAGCACCATGCTTTCATCAGCAGCATAAAGTGATAAATGAAGGACAGCCAGGATGGAGATTTGAATCATTGCCTCTAAGTCTACAGCTCCAAGTACAGAACAGATTTGAATCAGTCTCCCACTCCACATAACCAATTCTGAAGTTCCTCCTTGACTCCCTGGCCTCGGACTTGTTTAGCAATTTTGTATACCTTGTGTCTGTAATATTTTAGAGTTGTTTTCAATGAAGCTCAGCTGAGGCCCACACAGTTCCAATTAACACATAGGGGCAGCATGATCATGCTGGCAGGCCTGGCCCTGGCACTGCTGCTTCCTGCTGCCTCCAACAAGGGTTATTAGGGTGGCTGCAGTGGGTCTGCATGAAAGAAGTGAGATGAAAAGCTTGTTTTCCCCCACCCCAGACTGCAGTATTCATCTCTCACTCCTGGAGAGGCCATGTGCACTGGTATGCAAAGCAATTCTCCAGGCCTTCCAGGGACACCAGGGTCAGTGTTTGCAAATGATCTTCCCTCACTGCTCACACCAAAGAAAGGCCCAGGCTTGTTTGCTGCCTATTGTTGGAAACCAGAGTCATGGAAAGCAACAATTTCGGAGGGGATTCAGAGAGGGCTGACAATGGGGGGCACCTGCTGTTACACCTGAACATTAGCAGGGTGAAGATCATTGCAAGCACCATATGCAAATGAGTGCCTCCATCCTTTCCCTGATGTGTACAACCTGCTCGTTATTTTTGAGACAGACAAATGGTTTCTGAGTCAGGGCTATGTATATTTGGCCACCTTTGGAACCAGAATGAACCCTTCTATGAGAGACAAAGGGGTGAGGAATATGGGCTCGCAGTCCAGAAACCAACCATGTCCTGGGCTGCATTCCCAGCAGTGTGAACAGCAGGTCAAGGGAGGGGATTCTCCCCATCTGCTGTGCTCTAGGAAGACCCTCTCTGTAGTCCTGTGTCCAGCTCTGGTGCAACAACACGAGGGACGTGGAGCTGTTGGAGCAAGTCCAGAGGAGGCCATGGAGATGCTGTGAGGGCTGGAGCACCTCTGCTCTAGAGACAGGCTGAGAGAGCTGGGCTGGTTCAGCCTCCAGAAGAGAAGGCTCCAGGGAGACCTTAGAGCAGCTCCAGTGCCTAAAGGGGCAACAAGAAACCTGGAGAGGGGATTTGGACAAGGGCCTGTAGGGACAGGACAAGGGGGAATGGCTTTAACCTGCCAGAGGGGAGACTGAGATAAGCTCTTAGGCAGAAGCTCTTCCCCTGTGAGGGTGGTAAGGTGCTGGCACAGGGTGCCCAGAGAAGCTGTGATTGCCCCCTCCCTGGCAGTGTTCAAGGCCAGGCTGGACAGGCCTTGGAGCAAGCTGCTCTAGTGGAAGGTGTCCCTGCCCGTGGCAGGGGTTTGGAGCTGGGTAAGCTTTAAGGTCCCTTCCAGCCCAAACCAGTCTGGGATTCTATGAACCCTGGAGCTGGTGTTCAGAAGCAGGACACTATTAGCTTCCACATTTTTTGCCCTGGTGTTGAGCCTGAGGTGTGTTCTACCTCCAAAAGGGACAGGTTGAATCTGAGGCTCTGCAGGGAGTATGGATATTTGTAACATGGCACAAAAGGTAATTCAGCCCCTGGTGATGTTATATACAACCTCCTTGCCAGATGCTTCAACCCCCTGAACAGTTGTAACTGCTTCTCCACAGGTTTCAGTTAAATTTCCTTAGGTCTGTAACGTTTGGCTTGTTTGGACCAATACCTACAGACTTGATTGCAACAGCAGATGTTTTATTTTTACCTGCAAGTGAAAATGGGCAGCGTATATCATGGCCGTGACACATTTCGCATGGAGCAGATGTTTCTATTAATGCCGGAATTGGGTGGAAACTCAAATGATGCTTTTTGCCTTTTTTTTTCTCCCCCCAAACTATTTTACTCAATTAAACTGCAACTCACTGAAGTATTCCAATGAATCACTTCCTGGTTTTTTCTTTCTTGTTTGATTAGTAGGCTCTAAAGGGACAAAAGAATAGCTTTGTATCAGTCTCCCTCAATTAAATGGAAAGTACATCTGGACAGAGTCTGAAGATCCATCTTCCGCTGGCAGTTGCAAAGCCATAGACATAATAAAATAATACTCTGATTGGTATTACAAGGCTGCATTTAAATCATTGGCATTCATGCTCCAAGTCCTTTGCAGGGAGCACAAGCCCTCTATTAGAGAAAAGCGTAATTTTATACTCTGATCTCTATAAGATATGCAATGAAAATGAGGAAAAAAAAAGAGCTTTTGCAGAGCTGGAGACAGAATAATAGAAGCTACAATGAATGTCTGGGCAGCTTTTTCAGTTACTTATAAACTGCAGGTGTCAAATGCGTTCTGGAAAGAAGATGAATTCCAGTTTTAATTACAGTCAGCAGGTTGAGGCATAATTCAAGGCTTGATAATACCTCCAATCCATAACAAAACTCCTTTGGCGTCCAGTAAGAAGCTTACCACCAAGAACACAGACAAAGCACGACCTCCTTCCGGGAGCTAAACTCTGAACTTCAGTATCCTGTTGTAAAATCCCAGACACCCTCCATATTTAAAGTGCCTCTTCCTTGCGTGACTCTCTCAGCAAGCCTCAACATCAAATGAGAACTGAGCTAGTAAAACTGCTCCGAGAGTCAGGGTGAGAAAGATGTGTCATTGCAGCTCTCATCTAAAGTTTCCTTTGGCTCAAATTAGTTTTGGAGAAAGGAAAAAAAGGGAAAAAAGTAAGGAAGAATAAAGAAATCCTGTGGCTGGAGTTGTGTGTGAGAGCACCAAGCTGAGGGCCACGTGGGCCTTTCCTAGGTCTTACAAGGCAGCTATGACCTGGCTTTAGCATCAGTCTCTTTTTACTAGCAGCAGTAAGTTTATTGAGCTCAAAGAGTTTAAGTTCATTGTGTGCTTGAACAGCAGCACGTACATCAATGCCTGACCCAAAACACTCTGTGAGGCCTTATGCTGATACATATAATAAGGAGTAATATTAAACTATTCTACCTGTTAATGACTCGGGGGGAAAAAAGCAGGATGTGCATAATGGTGCACTGAACTCGGCTGCTGCTCAAGGGTAGGAAGAGGTCTCATTTGTAGCCTTCAAAGGCAGAGCCTTTGAAGCAGAAGCTGATTATCCCTTGTTATGTTGGAAAACACAGCTCTAGAGTTACAGGGGCAGCCAGCGCTCGGGTGGTGAGGAGGAAGGTCACTGGAGAGAAGTCAGAGAGGCAGAGCTGCCTGGGAGATGGAGCTTTTCTGGGCAAGGGAGATGCCTTTTGATTTTACTCTGCTCAGGGAAACACAATCTTATGAAGAAAACTTCTTCACATGAGAGGATTCAGCAAATGTATTCACTCCTCATGCCATTCTTCTGCTGTAATGGAGAAGCCATGGACACCAGCCAAAAGGAGAAAGGTGCTGGTTGATGGCATGATCTTCCATTGGGTACCAAGAGCCAGGAACTGCCTGGGACTGCAGTACTTGCTCATGGAGTTACACAGAACTGGAATAAACTACAGGACCAAAATAAAACCACTGGAAGTGCTGACTTTTAAAATAACTCTATTTGTATTGACATAACCTACACATATAGATAAGCTTTATGTCATTACCAAAGATGGCCCCCACCAACTGCACATGCGACTCAGTATATAACACCTATGTCCTCACAACACCCCTGTGAGGTGGGGCAAGGCCGTGAACCCTGTTTCACCAGTGGGGAACCTGTCAAAACTGACCAACTTGCTCATGGTCACCCAGGAAGTCTGTTGCTGAGCAATGAGTGGATTGTGGGCTTTCAGAGAGGGAGCCATGGGGCTGCTCTATTGTCAAACACCCCACAGTGCTGACAGCTTCCCTGCTCCACCACAGTCATTTCTGCTGTAAGGAAATGGCCATGAGCAGCAGGCGATGTCAACTAACTGCTCACAGGCATTGCAGTGATCGTAAAACAGGAACTGGGAGAAGGGAGAAAGAACCTGTGGAAAGACCAATCTGATCTGTAACCAAATGCCAGTCTTAAATGCCTACCGTGTTCCTAGTAACAAAATAAGTGCATATCAAAAAGTAGTACTTTAAGAAAATGGAACTTTTTAACCCCACCATCCCAGAATCATAGAGAACAGGGCTGGAAGAACCCCAGGGGGCCATCAGGTCTTTTCCCAGCTTCTATGATACCCTGTGGTTGGGTCCCTTCAGTAGATGGAGCTTATGGTGCTATTTTGGCTACTTGTGTCAGAGCCACCCAGTGTCACATCAGGACCTGCATCCACACTGTCAGGATCCGCTTGATCTTTAGCAAAGTTGATGAAAACCTACAAGTTTAAAGGAAAACATTCAGTATGTGACAGCACAAAGAGCTTGTAATAGGGATGAATATAAAAAAGGAAGGGCTGTTCACTGGACTGTGAGCAATGGAGAGCATGGCCAGGAATGGATTCACACTGGATCTGAGAATTGCAAATGTTATGCTTTTATGGGCTAATGTAAAGAAATGGCTGCATGCTCCTGTAGTGCCAAACAGACACCTGGGATGCAAAGGGAGACATTCCTGCACAAAACCTCTTTGTCCTGCAGCTCATGTTTCACTCGTACGAGCTAGGTAATACCTGTGAGGTGGTTCCTTTTGATCGCAGTGTAATACAGCTACATTATTACTTTATAAACCCATCTGTCTCTATATAATTGACATCCATGCAAGCACAACTGCATATGATATAGAAAGGTATGTATAATCACACCTTAGCAGTCTTTGTTTGAACAGTATCTAATGAATACATAAATACTCTCACTAGAACACTACCTGCCATCGCATTTGCATATACCGAACTGTCCTCCCACAGAACATGACTGGGGCTTCCTGTGCTATGCCTGCCTGTTTCTCACAGCCACTGCCCCTTACTGAAACAATACTGAGGATCTCTGTTTAACCATTTGTAGGATTACAGGGCTGCAGTTTTGCTCCTCTCTCTGGGACAGACCTAAAATATCAGGTGCTGATACTCAACAGGATGATTTATTCTGGATAGTCCTTACGGCATCCATTGTTTCCTACAAGGTTTTTATGCTAGTGGGAATGTTTTTTCCAAGAGAAATTGGAAGGAACTTAACCATGAAGCTGTTTGGAGTAATGCTAAATGAACTTATAACCCAAATACAAGAAAGAGTGAAATCAAGCAGATTTCCAGGGCTGCTGGAAAGCCTAGCACTGGACTCAGGAGTGGTCCCTAATCCTGCCTTTCATCCACACCCACACGGCTGTTGAAACCAGCAGTGACAGAGGGAAGAACAGATCCTGTATGCTACAGGCAGCTTTCTGTGTGGTTTTCGTAGTGCCAGCACAGTTATCTGGAGGCAGTAGTACTGATAAAGTATCCTCAGGAGCAATATAGATGGAAATCCCTTTCAAAATACAGTCTATTGTGTGCAGCAGCCCATTATGTGTAACCATCAGTCTGCTCCCCTGTTAACAGTTTTAAATGGATGGCCACACATCTTTAATTCCTTACCTCTTCTAATGTTGTTTGACTCACTGAGAAGTGCCTGATATTGAAGGCCTCTTTACTGGCTTCCAGGAGATCAAATATATTAGCTACCCCTCCTGCAGAGACTGGAACGTGATACTCCACCATGTTGAAATGCCGATCCTATGGGAACACGAGTGGTGGGGTGAAATTAAGAGGTTGCAGCCAAACAGATCTGATGGCTGTCTGGCTGAGACAAGCAAAGAGGAGCTAACCATGGGAGAATGAAGGGGCAGAGGGTGTGTTCTCTCCTTCTGGCTCCCAAAGATGAGGAGTATTTCTCCCATATTGACCAGTGTTTCTTCATTGGGAGTTTTTGTGGTGTTTGTGGCTGGAAGATGACAACCAAGCCCCAGTGCTGGAAGCTTAAGGGTAGCCATAGCATTTTCCAGCTAGAAGTCTGATGCTTTGATTAATGCAGAGATTGGGTTACAGACAATAGATGGGATTTGTGTCTTGGTTACTCTGGTTTTACGGTTTCCCAGTTACTGGCAGCACCCAACCATCTCATTACCCACTGAATATGAAGTGGGTCTCTGTGCAGACCAGGCTTCAGTGAGACCATTCCTGGGGCAGAGCTGCTTTATAGGATCACTGCAGCTGTGTGGTTCAAGTTATTTAAGCCACCAAGGAACTTGGGTGCTCCAGCCCTTGGACAATGCTTCTGATAGCACTGGCAAGTGTGTGTGTATGAATATTTTACTCTCTGAGAGCATGGATCTATGTGCATAGTATGTTACAAGATTGCTATCTTGCAAGGTGCTCTTGGTATATTTTAAGGGATGGAGAGGACCTCTCCTAAGAGCATTTGTCCTGTTTACCTTCAGGCAGGTATTGGGAAAGTGCAACTTCATGAACTCTGTCAACATCTCAGTGCAAACTGTGTTGCTATTTAAGTGCATCTTCACAGTGAATCCTCTTCCAAACCTAGGGGAAAGAGAAAATCACAATTAACACAGCAGAAAAGAGAAACAGAAAATCCTTTGAGAGTGCTGCACAGCCTCCTTAGGGAAATCAAATCCAGGCTGAGCGCAGCTTGAATGGGGCCAGGGTTGTTAACGTGGAAAGAAACTTAGTAAGAAGCTGAGCTATTGTGATAACTAATAAAATTGAAGCTCAATCCTAACATGCATTTCACATTTTCAGGAGTGAATGGATTACTTTGGGGAGCACATCTCTGGGAAGAAAAGCTGTGAGTTAGTAGGAAGTGCATTAGTTAACACAGAATTTCTATGGTGTAGTAAGAAACTTTAACCAGAAAATGATGTTATTTTGATGCCTTGTTAACAGAGGGCTTATGTTCTGAGCCCTCAAAGCTGGCAGTCAGTAACTGTTTGCTGTTCAGCGCAAGTGAAATAGGTGCATTTTACTGACCTGCTCTTGATATGCTGCAGAGAGCCAATGCACTGGAAACTGCCGTTCACCATAATAGCCAGCCTGGTACAGAGGGCTTCACATTCTTCCATGCTGAAAAAACAACCAAGCAATTCTAATCAGTTATTGAGAAGGTATAAACCCAGTTATTTTAGTAATCAGAGAATATTACCCACTAAAGCGTTGTGGGTCTCTCTGGGCACCCACATTCAGCCACATCAAACCCCCAAACCTGTAAGATCTTGGTGCCCTGAAATCAGTGAGGAGCATGAAGAAGGGGTCTCTCCATACCTTCTGCAGACACTGAAACTGGAGGCAGAGCCAAACCAGCCCTACCTGTGGGATGTGAGTATCACAGAGCATTTGTTCTGCACTTCCTCACTGATGATTTTCCAAAGGTGGCGTTTAGCATTTGGATCCATTCCAGAGCTTGGTTCATCCTTTTGGAAAAGACAGGACTGAATGTAAATTTGCACTCAAAATCCGACTTTCCTAATACTTGTGGTCTTCTGAGGTTCATCATTAGTATTGTGTTTGCTAGTACACTGGTACAGATCTGGGAGAAGGATTACCTTTGATTGCATTATGTATTTGCTGAGACATACAATCATAGGATGGTTTGGGCTGGAAGGGACCTTAAAGCTTACCCAGCTCCAACCCCCTGCCATGGGCAGGGACACCTTCCACTAGAGTAGGTTGCTCCAAGCCCCATCCACCCTGGCCTTGAACACTGCCAGGGACGGGGCAGCCACAGCTTCTGTGGGCACCCTGTGCCAGGGCCTCAGCACCCTCACAGGGAAGAACTTTTGCCTAAGAGCTCATTTCAGTCTCCCCTCTGGCAGGTTAAAGCCATTCCCCCTTGTCCTGTCCCTACAGTCCCTTGTCCAAATCCCCTCTTCCATGTTTCTTGTAGACCCTTTAGGCACTGGAGCTGCTCTAAGGTCTCCCTGGAGCCTTCTCTTCTGCAGGCTGAACCAGCCCAGCTCTCTCAGCCTGTCTCCAGAGCAGAGCTGCTCCATCCCTCGCAGCATCTGTGTCCAAGGAGGTTTTGCTAGACTGTCTGAAGTCTAGCTCTGCGAGCCCAAAGATCTGCTCATCTTTCCTCCAACAAGACCCCATTTCTCACCAGCAGCAAAATTGATGGATTCCCAATGAGAGCCAGAGCAGTTGACAATTTTCTGTTGGTGCCATAGCTGCACATAGAGGTGACTCTGTCTTTGTAGGGCATCAGATTCAGCCGGTGGAGAAGCTGGAGTACAACCTATGGGAGCAAGAGTACTGCTTTCACACCAATGTCCAAGCATAAATTACCACATTCATATCTATTTATTGAAAGACTAATTAAATCAATGTAAAAGCTTTCAATAACTGGAAAATGCTTCAAGTCAATCCCCAGTGTTACTTACTCCTTTGATATCTCTCTCTGGGATGCCGTGGAGCCTAGCATAGTAATACATGTGTTCTTCCACAGTCAGCAAGTCATCCAAGGCATCTTCTTGAGGGCAGTAGCCAAAGAGTGACCAGTGTGCCTCACTAATGTCATTCAAGGACCTGCATAAGGAAGTTGGCAAGTCATTTTAAACACACTGAATTGCCAGTGCACCCTAGAATCAGACAGGAGAGAGCAAAACCCTTTATTCTGCTACCTAGCCCCTTCCCCAACCCTTGAAGGAAAATGCTATGAATTTGCAGACCTGCAACTTTTAGGCTCTCAGTTCCACAAAGGAAGAATTAGACTTGTGATGTCTGTTAGACATGATGTCTAGTACACAGCTTTCCAATTACGAGCACTTCAGATGGCACAGCTACCACCAATTCTACTCCTGTTGAAGGGCATATTGAGATAAGTCCTACTGGTCTCCAGATACTAGCTCAGAAGTGGGATCACACTCAGCCAAGGATCTGAGTCTGATCCCATTTGCAATGGAATGAAGTAGAAGAAACACCACTGAGAACAGCAGAGGTACAACAGCCAAATGCAGACCCCGAGGGAAGCAACCACATCATCTTCAAAGGATGAAGTTCCCTGCGTTTTTATTTGTGCTCTGTTTTGAATGTTTTGTTTCAGACTTTCACGTTTCTTTTCTTTTGCCATCCAGCCTTAAAAACTGGATCACACACCTTCCCCAGAAACCACATCCTCCATACCCAGAATGATCCTGGACCCGCAACCTTCCGCTGGATGCTCCAATATCACCTGTCAGCATCTTAAAGATGGTTGTCTTGCCAGCTCCATTCACACCAAGCAAGCCAAAGCACTGGGATGAGGGAGAGAAAAGTAGAAATGTAACCACACTGTATTTGTAATGCAGAAATACTGCTCCGAGATGTGTGCTCAGTGCATTTTGTCTCTTCTTTACTCTGGACCCTTGAGCAAGATGAACTGCAGGAGAGGTAGAGGTACTCGGAGCGCATGAACGTTATAATGGAGGTTGGTTGTGGTGCAATATACTGCAGCTTACATTAGGACCGATTGTTTAATATGGTGAAGAATCAAAGATGTATCTCTAAGAGTCATTCCTTTCACTGCAAGATACATTTCTGCAGAGAGCTCATCCGACAGGCCAAATCCTCATCATCTTATTTGTGCAAAGCCTCCCATTGACAGGATCAGAGCTACTCATAGGAATGAGGTGAGTGAGGTTTGTGCTGTCATTCGTAAAACCTTAATGCAACACAAGATTTTTGTCAAATAATCTCCTTAATGCACTACATTAATAAGATTAAGAACTGGCTTCCTATAGTGCAGCTCAGTTTCTCATACAAAAATCTATGTTTTATTGCTAAGGTTGGAGATATGCAGTTGTGTGCTGCATAAACAATCACCATTGTGCTGATAATTACTGTTATTTTCATGTCATTAGTACGGACCAGATGATATGAAAACCCTCACGTGCTGGCCTCACTGCAGATGCACAGCATCGATCCAAGGCTCTTCCCCACCTTGGGGTCCATGCAGGGACAGTATCTGTGCACAGTCTGCAGTGCAGGGCCACAGCCTCTGATTGACACATGGGGACTGGCACCCTAAACCTCACCAGCATCAGGGTGACTTTTGCAAGAAGGAAAAAATCCTCTGCCAGAAAGATGAGCACCACAGTCTCCACGGCTGTCCTCCTGCCCAACATCCTGTGTCCTTTCATCCCAGTGGGATCCAGGTAATTAAAAGAAATCGGGTACCAAGGATTAATTCCAAGCTTCCCAACAACAGCCTGAGGTAGAATCTGGTCTCCACTTTCCTCTGGATCTCAGGGGTGCTCTGTGTGCTTCCTTCTTTTCTCATGAGTCAGAAATGCACTAACGTGGCCAAAGAATGTGTTTGCCTTAGAGTTAGTTTTAAGTCCTGATTCATGGAAATGGGTGTTCAGCTGAAGTGATTTGTCTTTCCCTGATGGGAAAATACAAGCAGATAACCCTGACTCAGTGTCTCACGTGCAGTTTAGATGAATAATTGCACCTGGACAAATTCTGCTGGCCTCGTTTACCATATGCTAATCCCCAGTGAGGCCCCGAGCTGTGTTAGGTGCTGTGCAAACAGCAAGCAGACACTTTGCTCTGAATACAGCTCTATCACTGTCCCACCCACTTTTTGTCTTTCTAGGGCCTTCATACTGTTACTTGTGTCCCAAATCCACCAGGAGCTTTTCAGCAGTACCATAACCCCAAGAATCTATGACTACAGCGAAGAAGGAAGAGGTCAGAGCAGAACAAACCATTATAGTTGTGCTGGGACAGCAGCAAGAACAAGGTCAGAAGATGACTGTTGGACTGTGGATGATGTTTCAGTTTCCCTCCCCAGGCTGGAAGGTGCCAGCAGCCTTTTCCCCTTGCTTACCTCCCCAGCAGGAATGCCAAGGCTGATGTTTTTCACAGCTGCGATACGCTTGTGAGGAAGGTGGTAGATCTTTGTGAGGTTCTGGAGCTGCACCACATCAAAGTCAGCTTTGCCAGACTCCACCCGATTCCTCTCTGCCTGGACATCCCCATCCTCTTCAGCTGCAGGTGGCAGAAGTGATGCTTTGCCATGTACTCTGTCAAACAGGAACCTATGGCAAGGGAAGAGAGGGGAACTTACCCTCTGGCAAGCAGACAGCAGCGGGCCTATGTGCTTGGGACAGATACTAAGGTCCTATGAGATTCTAGAGCATGTAAAAAACCACTCAGACATACAGTTTCTATTCTCTTATGGTATTTGCTCCATTGAGGGAATTAAAACCACCAGAATTAATTTTCATCCCACTTTTTTTTCTCTTTCTCAGCAAATACTCTGGATGGAGCAGGTCCTGCCTCATGGACACACTCATAATGCAGGTGACAAGACTGTTCTCACTCCTGCCTGTGTGCACCCAAGCCAGAGGGGACAGGGAGTTTCTAACAGAGCTGGTTGTCAATGGATTGACTGCTTCTACACAACGCCAGGTCTGAATCTGCTCCCACAAGTGCCGCTTGGCTTTCCTAAGGGAAACCAAATGCAGGGGGTGGACTCGTTCTCTTGAGGCTTTTGGGAGCCTTGCAAAGGATTTCGCACAAAGCCACTTAGAAAAGTCTAAGCCTCGACATTCAGGACTGTGAGCAGAAAGTGCCTAATGTTGAGTCAAGCCAGGGCCGTACCAAATGTTTGCCTCTCTTCCCCATCAGAACATCTGCCCAGCAAACCCAGAGCCCTGAAGCAAGGGCCGTAGTCTAAGCCAGGAAGGACTACCAAGAGACTCCAGTAACCTACACCTCTATTAGTTAACACACTAATTACTGGTAGGTGCTGGGACTGCTGCCAGAGAAAACTTGCTCCATGTTTGCAAAGTGTCTTAGAAATTTATGGGCTTTGTAACTGACAATGATGGTGTGAGAGCCCAGAATTAAACCACTGAGCACCGGCTTGGTCTGTTTTCATTGCAAGACTCCAGATGTTACTTACTCTAGTATGTTGTTCCAGAGCTTCTGAATCATCCTGTCATGGACTGTAAGACGAATGGCAAAAAACACAGTGCCCTGGATAAACATGGCAAACAGCTTGGATGTGGTCTTGTCCAGCTCAAAGGTTTTGTCAGGGTAGTCTACTCCATAGGCTTTTAAGAAGCCCATCAGTGCCTGATCCTGTGACAGTTCAATCAAGCCATAGCCGAAGCAAAATTGTGGGAACAGCAGGAACACATGCCTCAAGTTTTCAGCAAGATCATGCAAGCCCTGAAAACAACAACAAAAAGCAGCACAGTCAGTCACTGCTTTTATTCTTGGAATAAATTCATAGGTTGTACTGTGGGATTGAAGTGTAACAATTACATTGGGATTTGCTTGTGTCTCAGAGCAGAGATAAATTGAGAGCAAAGAGCTCTGGAGACAGCTCGTTTCACAGGCACAAGGTCAGAAAAGTCAACAGGCAGCTCTGAGGTTGTGATCAGCCATAGTAAACAGCAGCCAGTTCCCTGCAAACTCCCTCACTGCTGCTCCAGCTGCTCACCCTATGCATGCAGCAGCCCCATATCCACCCATTAACCAGAGATGAATACTGCCACTGAGCTGCACTGTGCCTTCTAAAACTACACAGCTGCCATAGCAGCCTACTCCCCTGGAGCACTCTCCTAGCTGCTTCCTTTGGACAAGCATCTCCATAAACCACAAGATTTGTCTTTCATAGACATAGAAGGACTTTTCTGGTTGATTAATGGCAAAACAGCCCAGTGCACAGTCTCACACTTATGAACCCTCGTACATAGAGATTTGGTGCATTTCTAGCAGAAGAAAGCATTAGCTCACACAGCAAAGAGAAGAGGCAGTAAATTAGCGTGGAAAGAAACTGACTCCCTACCACTGAGGCACAGAGGGCTAAAAGATGATCAGAATTGCACATCCCTGAAATCCAGAAGGTTGCTAAAGAAGCACTGTCCAGCTAGAGAGGAAAATCAACCCAGCTATTGCTTTACGAAGCAACTGCTTTTCATAAAGAAAGAACGCTAAATGTAAGGTGTACATTTTATCACAGTGATTCCCAGGGATATCTCAGTTTAAAAGAAGGCTTTACTTTAGGGAATCATCACTGCCTCCGAGTCATTTGTCATCCTTGCAGGGAGAAGATGATCACATTACAGATCTAGATGACAGACAGCTAGTGCTGAACTTAATGCAGTGTGTCAGACTCAGGGCCATGACATCTAGTTGTCACTCTCCACAGTTTGTGCTGCAAGAAATTCTTCCCTGTGAGGATGCTGAGGCGCTGGCACAGGTTGCCCAGAGAAGCTGTGGCTGCCCCATCCCTGGCAGTGTT